>VXAB01002357.1:20802-40000 GCA_013399175.1 Odontophorus gujanensis | reverse complement strand
CCTCCCCTCCCCTCTCCTCCCCTCTCATTTCTCCGTTCTTGTGTGTGAATGGAAACATTCACTTCAGAACAGAACACATACCCATTTACAATAAAATCTGAACCCTTATCCCACTTCAGTCTTCATTCAGAATGGAGCTTAAACTTACAAGCAAAAATTTATCCAGCCACTGCTTACTGAGAAATGATAACAATTATATACTAGAGTAATTCCAAAGAAAGTGTTTAATGGGAAAGCTGGGGACTCACCTCTGTATAAGGGATGCCTCTAAGTGACTAAATTGTCGTGGTGAAGTTGCACTGACTCTTCAATGGCTAATATTTTAGTCAGCTCCAGAACATACAACTGAAATTCCAAACAGTGACAGAGAACTAAAATACAAGCTTATACTTAAAACGGAGATTCTTGAGACAGTTTGTATTGTCATTTGTTATGACAGTCGGTCTGTACGGAAGTGCTAGGGAAGCAGCAGAAAAGCACATGGAAACCACGGTTTCCATACATACAGAGCGAAATTACTGGTGAGCGTGTATCAACAAAGACTCAATAAAGCAGTTTGAACTGTGCAAGGATTCTGTAGGTCCTGTGCTGTTAGGAGAATTCATACTTCTCTGGCATAATTCCTACACCAAATTCTGTAGGTCCTGTGCTGTTAGGAGAATTCATACTTCTCTGGCATAATTCCTACACCAAAATTAGGCACAGTATCTGCCATAGCAGAGGATTTGATCTACTCATGTTCCATTTTTGTGAAAAGAAAAACACCTCTGTTCGTGATCTGAGTGAGAGTTTCAGACTTAGGACTAGAGAAGAAGCTGTGCCAATATCTGGTGTGTGAACAAGCAGGTACAATGCTGCTGCTGCTTCTCATTCAAAATTAAAAGGGGGAAAAAAACAGCTTTTGTGAAAGACACAAATGACATTTTTATTTAATCAGAATGATTGCTACTATTCCATCTTTAAATCAATGCTTAAAGTATTTACTCAGTATTACATCAGCTTTCATAATGTTTTAAACAAGTTTTATGCATGGCCAAATAGAACATAGATATGTGCAAAACAATCCGCTAACATGCCCTCTGAGGTGTGTTTTAATAAAAACATGAAAATTCATTTTCAAAAGTCTAAATATAAGCTTTCCAGTACAGTCAATAAGAAATTTACCTGAGCAAAACCATTATAGTTCAATTCAAACAAGCTGTAAATACACAGTATCTAGGGGGAGGCTGTAAAAGCAGTTTAGTAAAATAAGCTATATACTATTGCATATGTTAAAAATCAGATGATTTGGGGAAGGTAAGGCATATGAAACATGTTATTTTATATTAATTCTGTTCGAGGGAAGACATAGTTTGGCTGATGGTGTCAATGGAGTTATCAGAAATACAACCATTCATCTACGTAATTGCATGGGAGAAAACATTAAGAACTTGGCACACATTAAAAATGATTCCTAATTAAAATGTTATTTAATAAACAGGCCCATTTTATTACTCAAGGACCTAAAAAAAAATTTAATAAGTGACTGCTAAACAAGTAATTATAAGGGTAATAAAGCTCTCCATTCTGATTAGGGAAAATATTCATTTCATGACCATCCAGTGATCCATTTTCTACCACAGCTGTCAAAAGAGGCAATCTGCAACCATTTAGAGATGTACTATTGTTATTATGCTTATGTAATATTGCTATTACATTTTGTAACAGTAATAATGATCTGAAAGTACTTAGGGTAATTATAGACCAGTTTGCTAATACGTTAACTGCTCCTGAGTCTTCATTCAGTCTCAGTAAATTGATGGCATTTCACTACTAGGGTTGTGAGGCACAGGGTGGATTTATGGCTTTCTGCTTCCTACCAACATCACTCAAAACTCCTAGCCGAGCTGTAAGGTAAATGGTTTCCACCTGCTCACTGTCTCCAACCATTAATGTCTCGGTAAAAGGGATTAAAACTGTGAGATGCTGATCACCCACACTCCTCACTGTTAGCTGAAATAACTCATCACCCCCTGCATGCAACCTGCAATATGCTCTAACACTATGAGATAATTAAAATAGTAATAATAATTAAAAAAAATTAAAAAATAAAAAAAGAAGAACTCACAGAGCAGGGTTAACAGCTGGTAAACTAAGTTATTTTCAAGTTAATCAGAGATCAGGAAGCCTCTACATTGCCTTCCTGTCTCCAGTTTAAGACCAGGGTTCCTTTCAGTTTTCCCTGTTCAGGACAAACCTCCAGTAATGTACACATTTTTCCTTATCTTTTCTTTCTCTGTATAGCTTGCATCAAGCTGTGGCAAAGGAGAGCTAAGTGATGCTACAGTAGGAAACATCTTAGACCTCCAAACCTTTTTCTAACTTGCTTCTTCTATCTCCTCTTGGACTCGACTTGTCATCAAAATGACTGATTTCACTCACAGAAGGATTTTTTTGAAACAGGCTGTGAGCTATACATCCCATTTGTTTGCATTGTTAGAAACCAGTTCAATTTCGAGTATCAACATAGATTTCACAACTGAGATTGCCCCTAAAATATTCTTCCCTCTTTTTTTTCCAGTATTTTACTTGTGGTTTGATATATAACACAGGTGAGCAACAACTCTTAAGATCTACTGACACTCAGTATTGATGCTGTACTCCTAAACAGGAATAGTCACTGCCCTTTTCAAGGCAGTGTCCCAGAAACAGGATGTGTTGCAGTAGGAGGCTATTTTTCTGGTGTCATTATTAAAGAATGCATTTACCTTACCTAGACTACCTGGGTATTCCTTGACCTTTTTTATTTTGCTGTTAGATTTGGTTCATTTGAAAAATGTTGCAGTATACTTGCAGTTACTGTAACCTCAGTGATGTTTGAATCCAGACGACAAATGTTATGCATCCTCCACAGTTAGTCCTCAGTGTACAGGAACCTGTGTAGGCTGAAGGCCTCTCTCAGCATGAATGTTCAGCTAGTGCCACATGAAAAGCTCACCAAGTAGAGGAACCAGTACAAAGGTTCATACTTCTCTTGTACACTAAGCAATGGGGGAATAGTTGTGCTCCAGGAGGTACGAGTTCAGTCAGCTCTCTCCCTTGGTATTCCCAGATTTGCATAGCCTTCTGACTGCTGCTTAAGAGATAAAGGCTGAACATTTATTATTTTATCAAGTAAAAACAGTGTTTTTCACTCACGAGGTTTCATTTCAGCTGAGAACCATAAGGTCATCCATACTTCTGGAAAAAAAAACATTCAGTGTAAGATGGGATTCTAGGAATTCACTCTTCAAACAAAATTAATATTCTGGAAATAAGTCTCCTGTTGCTCATGGTTTCGGTCCTTCTGTTCTCAGTCCTTACTCATTTGGGTGAGTTGGAGCAGGGGAAAAAAGATTAAAAAAAGGTAGAATGTGAAGCCCTACATTGTCAATCCAACTATGATTATTTGATATAGAAATGATAACATCTCTAAAGTTGGCTCAGAACTTTCTTTTTAACTGTGCTACCTTAGATTATTTGTCTTGCTACCACACTTAGAAGGGAAATTAAAAGTGTTACTATCTTGGTTGCGAAGCACAGGAAAAGGGAAGAAATTCTTAACTATAAAATGCAGGAGATGAGTTCTCAGAATTATTAACTCTTGCCCAATGTCCTGATTCCCAGTATTAGATAGTACTTAGGAAGTGGCTCTAAGATGATATTTACATGGTGATTTTCTTTTTTGTGTGCCTTTACCTGTGTTCCCCTACTGTGCTGGCTGTCAGATTTGGCATTCTGAAGAAGTATCCTGAAGATAGCAGGATTAGAAAGGAACACGAAATTTAATAGCAAGATACAATAAATTGTTTTACTTGCTTACATTTTTGACTGATACTTGTAATTTTGGTTGCATTTTAAAAGCATGACCCTTTAAAAACAGTTTAAGAAAGTAAAACTTATAAAATTACTGAAATGTACAGTGTGTGTGAAGAATTTAGGCAGTAAAGCAATTTATGTCATATCTTGTGGGGGTGATTTGGAATCAAAGACATCCAGATTATTTGCCTTACTCTTATTTTTATTTTTAAATATTTTAATGAAAAATACTCCAAGTGAGGAATATGCCCTCAGACAATATTCCATGGAAGCTGAACACAGGTGCTCGATTTCTCACTCTGATGAGAGAACAGGATACAATTAGTATTGTCCCCTTTACAAGAGGATTGTTTATTCCTACTTTTTTTTCCCAGCACAAACCTGGAAGACTAACTCACCTTCTTTAAGAATTTTCAATTTAAGAATTTTTAATCATTATTTAGAACATACTGTATTTTGCCAGGTAAGACTATAATGAGAAATTTATATCTCATTTCCAGGAGCATCTTGGAAACTAAAGCAATTATTTCTCTAAATAGACTTCAGTTCTCAATTGTATAACAGCAGCAGCTGCTCACAGTTTGATACAATAGATGCTCTGGCCAAAGATCCATGCTTAGGCAGTTCAAAAGGGACAAGAGAGGTTCTTTTATTCGGACTCCCGCATACCTATCATTGCATTCAGCTGGTGTACTTCTATGGAAAAAAGCATATGTAGCTAGAGACCGCCTCCTTTGTCCACTTATTGCCACAGTATTTCCTCCTCTTCAAAGTATTCGATGTTCAAATGTACAGGAGGCAAAGAGTCCAAATACACCGAAGAATGGGAATTTCTTGTTCTTCAGCCTCTATTCTTAGACTTGATCATTCTGAACTCACGCCTGCTCACCCCTTGTAGTCCCAACAGAGCTTGAAGGCAGAAGGATTCACTCACAAAAGCTGTCCATGCTGCTGGGCATGCACTGAGAAAGCCACTTCTGTTGCCCTTACCATCAAGGTATAAATCTCATTCTAAGGTCCATGTGGTGAAATACCACGTATTTCATGTGTGGTACAAATGGAATCTTAAAAATTGTACAATCGTAATGTGGCAGAATTGTTTATTTACAAAATTTTTATCCAAAAAGCTTGCACATATGAGCAACTTAAAAGTGGAGTTCACTAGTTTGGCTGATATGCAATGTGATCATCTACAGAATATAACCATGTTTTTCTCCAGGATTCTGCCTGGAGAACAGTCAAGATCATAAGTCATTCTCTGCATTCCCACACAGGCACTTCTTACATATAATCACTTCCCTTAATAAGAAACATAAGTGAGAAGGTATGTGTCAGCGTCTTCACAATGAAAATAAAAGAGACTTAGCCAGTTGAGAGTATACTACAGCTCACCATTCTCAGAAACCTGCTTAAAAGAAGGCAAGTTTGGGACTTTATAGAACCACAGAATCATAGAATCATTTGAATAGGAGAGAACCCTTAAAGTTGCTCTGATCCAACTCCTCTGCAATGAACAGGGACACCTACATCTAGATCAGGTGCTCAGAGCCCCATCCAGCCTCACCTTGAAAGTCTCCAGGGATGGGGCTTCCACCACATCTCTGGGCATCCTGTGCCAGTGCTTCACCGTGCTTATGGTAGAAAACTTCTTCCTTATATCCAACCTAAATCTCCTCGTTCTAGTCTGAAACCACAACCCACTGTATATGAAGTTATACTTAAGTTCCACCTCCACGTAATTTGTTAATCAGTGTTGATTTACAGATCCTCTGTACGATAAAAATAAAATATCATTGTTTTCTCTAGACATGGGTGCATCAGATTCTTACTCTCTGTATTGATATCTGATAGTCAACTATTAAATATTAAAAATATTTTTATAGGAAGTGTGATCTTCAGTAGAGAAGGGTCTATTGACAGTTGCTTTAATGTCTACCTCGGAGTTCTTTAACAGTGCCAGGACTAGTGCCTGAAGAGCAGGAATTCCTGGTAGCTCTTTTGATTGCTGGGAGAATGGGACTTCTGAATCACCTTTGAGACATTAAAGAGGCTTTCTTAATTTTAAGAATCAGACAATAAATTAGCCTTATTCCAGAGGAATTCCAAAGAACAAATTTACCTGTACTGATCAAGAGGATCCAAACTCTAATAGGGACTAACTCAGTCCAGACAAAAAAAAGAAGCCCTTGTAGCAGGGTAAATGCAGCCTGGCAGAGAACATGTGTATATGAAGTGGGAAAATCATGAAAAACAGAAAGTAAAATGTTGAAACCAAAATACTGTAATATACAGGTAAGGTCATACCTTGCTCAGCTAGGAGTGATCACAGACACCCTGGGCAGAACACATTTTGTGGGCTAGGAAGCAGAGGGCTGTGGAAAAGGAGAAGGATGTATCTTCTGACGACACACCTCTGTGTCTCACTTAGGAGTCAGGAAGGAGCGCAGCCAGCTGCCAGAGCAGCTTGAAACTATTAAAGGGTCTGCAGAACAGAGGCAGCTCCCAGTAGGGATGCAGCAGAGCCTGTGGGGAATGGAGTCTACAGAGGGAAAGGGAAGCTGTCTTCCCAAGTTTAAGAGTGCATGTATGTCAAAAATATGTTGATTAAAACACTTTCTTGGGAGAAGTTGGCACAATCCTCATAATGCTGGGGATGGCACAGTCTGTCCCACACAGCTAGTGACTCACAAAAAGGTAACAACCAAGAGTGGCAGCTCACTCCAAAGGCACACAAAGGGATCTGTAGCCTTGAAATTCATTGCAGGCAACATCTACTGTCCTTCAATGTATAATGTGATGATGGAAAGGAGAAGATGTATTCTGTTCACTGAGAGCAATTTTGAAGAAGACTTGATATCAAGTCATGCAAAAAGAAGCAAAGAATGTCAAATTGTCCATGATTGCCAACAGACAAGATGCAAGACATGTTCTGTAAAAATGCTTGGGTAACAGGAAAGGAGAGGACATTACACTATAGTTAGGAAATAGGAGGTAATGAAATAGATGCCAAATAAAGAATACAAGTTGCAATCTAATAAAATAGTTCCGCTTTTCCACTCTCCTTTTTCCATTTTTCTATTCTAATTCCAAAATGTAATGTTCTGATGAATATACCAATACTTTTTTTCATTTACTGTGTGTGAAAGAATGTATGCTATTAATGCATAGATATTCTTCTGAAATACAAATTATGTAAAAATTAGGACTGTTCCCCATCCTAAAGGTGCTTCAAGTTCCTTGAGCTGGAAGTGGGCACTATTTCACCCAGTGAATGCTGGTTCAAATATAAACTCACAAGCATTCCTTGAATGCTAAGAGAACCCAGAAAAGGAACATTTTTCAGCTAAGGGAACCTGCATCCTGTTCCTCACTTAGTTTTCCTTCTGTGATTGCAAGCATGTTCCCATTGTGAAATTGACATGATACACATTCCTTTCCTACAGAAAGAATCTCATCTACTTGAGGAAAAGAATATTTTTGAATGCTATGTGACAGGCTATATGTGTGTATATATAAAATATATATCGCTTTAATCCTTGGTCAGTGTTCACAGTTAGCCATCAAGTTTAGCTTATCATCTACAATGAGAATAAATGGCAGTTCCTATTCAAAGTTATGCTAGCTTTACCCTGCAGATTCACTGTTCAGCATGTCTTTAATTCAGACTCCTTATTCTAACTGTACTGTTAGGAAAAACTGCTTGTTTTTCCCCTGAAGTAGTTGCACGGTTTGTCTCTGAGCCTCAAAGGCTGAGATACTCAGAGCAGGAATTCCTCCTTTGTACCTGTTTGTGAAACATTTGTCCCTTCCAATTAGGAGATAATCAGGGCAAATAATAATAATCAATCATTAGCACAGGTAGAAAACTTGTAATTTATAACTTACACTGTTTAAAAAAAAAGGAAAAAACTCATGCACACGCACAAACAACAGTCCCAAACAAAACCCCAAACAAAAAAGCCCTGTTCAGAAAGGGAAGTATTCTCTTAATATTTGTGTCTTTTTCATCAGATTTCAACTTGAAGGGAAAGGACTTTTCAGAGTTGAGGAATATTGTCTGATCAACAATTAAGGTGGTAGTAATAACACACACTATAAATGAAATATTAACTCAGCCTTCAGGCATGGGAACCACTCTGCCACATATGACTAGGGGAACATATGACTCTTTTCTACATCGTTCCTACACAGCCTGTATGGATACGGTCCCAGCACACTCTGCCAGCTCACAAAGAGAGCAGCAACGCATTCACAGTTTCCCCAGCCCGCCTCTTTCAGTCCCATCTTTCCCACACAACGCAGCTCCCCACTAAAACAAACGCCCCACTCCACCTCCACACCACCAGATCCTTTTCCCTTGCCTCATTCTCTGCCTTCACTCCCACAGACGGGCTGTCTGGATGAGACCGCCCAACGTGACCCACCTCTTCCCAGAGCCCCCCAGCTCCAGGATGCGCCGGCTCACTCCCACTCATTTCCCCTATCTTGGTTTCAACACCTCCCACTGACCTGTGCAGGAGAGAACTGAGCCTTGACTAAATATAGCAAAGCTTGGGCACTGCCGGGGTGGGCAGCAAGTAGGGGCAGAGAATGTTTCCACCCTGTGGGGCAGGGAGCAAGTTCAGACTGCCATGCACAAGCAGATCAGCAGTCTTACCGTAAGGTCTTCTTGGTTTACCCCCTGCTACCAAGCAACTGTTCATTTCCAACCATAGTGCATCTCCAAATGGCCTCTTAATGATGAACACAGCATTTTAATGTTTCCAAAGGGAAAAGGTAGTTATAGCAAAAGCTATGCATTGCTTTAATTATGAAGATCCCATTTAGGCTATATCTTAAACATTGCTTATTGTATTTATCATATAATAATAGTACTAATTCTCTCAGTTCCACACAACAATAGACCTTAGTTGGAAAATTCTCACAATGAACTAGTGAAAACATGCACACATACACAACCTGAAAGCTTTTTTACTAACAGATTTCAAACTTTGGAATTTTTCACATGATATTTTTCCTACTCCATTCTCCTAATATACACCCGAGATGGACATTTTGCACAGAGGTTTTTTTATCTCAATGACAGAAATCTACATTTTTCTTCTTTTGTAGTCACTTTCATTTTGTAGATACTGCAGCTGCACTACAGGCAGTGTCTGCTGATGGCATCCTGGTGCTGGCATTTTCAAGCTGTCTTCCTCAAACCCAACACGTCACCAGAGAAGAGACAGTGGTGGTTGTTTGCAGCACCCTGGCACATACATGTGGCACCGCCGTGGCTAGTTTCTGATAACAATACCAGCAAAATATGGTGGTAGCTGTTCTCGCAGCCCAAATGTGCTCCTACTGAAATAGTTTTTCCATTGACTTCATTGAACCTTTTCCCAGGCTGAGATTCCTTCTCTCAGCATTACACACAGACCTCCACCCCCTACTTCATAAAGAGGGACTTGGGGGAGGTAATGCTGAGGAAGAAGGAGCCCTAGCCTGTGTTTCAGGAGGACCCAAGGAGGCTACGGCTTACAGCCTTGTCCCTGAACTCACTTTCTTGGGATGGAAGACAAAAGCCACCCAAGGACTTGCAGGCCAGAAAGAGGGAGAGGCATTCCCAGAAGTACCAATGCATGACTTATATAAGCATGTTAACCATATCCCCTCAGTGACCTGTGTGACAAATACTAAGCAGTGCACAGATGCTGAAGATTCATTCTTTAAAGCTGTCAACCGCTGACTGTAACAGCGGTCTGGCTTCTCTAAGAAAAATGCAAGACACAAAATTACACTGTTTTTTTCTCTCTCTCTTTTTTTTTTTTCCTTTTTTTCAGAAATCATGATCAGCTATCCTGTTATAAGCTGATCTTATCAGGGTTGAGGGGTTGAGTCATACTGACTATAAACTAATCTCCAGGAAACAACTCCCCCCCCCCCCCCATTCCTTTCCCCCGGAAAGTTTTTTATATTTGCTCTTCACTTTTTNCCTGGAAATTATTTGTAAGTTACACTTCACTTTTGCCTGTGTCCCTTAAGTGTCCCTTAAAGACCATGTGAAACACTAGGGAAGGCAAAAAAGCAAGTCAACAGCCAAGTGAGCTCAATGGATTGAGGTGAATTCTGAATTACCATCATGTTATTCCTCACTCAGATCTTCCTCTAACAAGACAAAATCTGGTTTTGGTCATCCAGCAACACCCCCTGACATTGCACGCACAGCACAACAGAGCTAAAAACACCTGTGGATTCTCCTCAAGGAATGAATTCCTCATCTTTCTCTCTGCAGGGACCCTCTGCAGCAGGGTGCTCATAGAAGTTTCTCCAGATCCTACTGCAGCTTCACTGCTTTCTGCACTGGGTCCAATGCTACAAGACATGGGGAGAATATGTGCTAGATAGGAAGCATTGTGAGGAGGAAACAGAGCCTGAAGCTTTTCAGAGGAAGAGAGAATCAAACAGCCGAGTAGCAGATCACTAGAGAAGAAAATGCACTGTGCTTTTAGCTTTTTATATGATAAAAACAATGTGCAGAAGCCACAGGGCTGTAACTAACTGTTTTCAAAGCACAGATGAAAGTTTTAGGCATTGGCTGCTGTTTAGAGCAGTTCCTGACAACCAGCAGAAATAAAAGCACTGCAATAACCACAGCAGAACTCACGTATTTAAAGAGACAATGCTGAAACGTTACATGATGGGTAAAGAAAAAAAAAAAAAGTAGATTTGCCGTAGGAAATGGGCAAGGTCAAGGGCATGATGGTGTAAGCTTTGTTACTGCCATACACTCGAGCAATTAGATACAGATCAGATCCAAAAACCAGTGCTCACTATGTTTTCTCAAATTAAATTATGAAAGAAGACAGTGATGCATATCCATGTAGATGCATGTCATTTTCCCCACCTCCTCAAAATAAAACAAACTGGTATGCTGCAGATTTGATACTGAGCTGATGTTTCTGCAGCTTTCCTGAGCACTTGGAGGCGGGCTACAGTTCCCCATTATCTTGCTTCTTAACAAACTTCATCAAAAACAAATGCGGAGATCACACAAACCGCCTGAGACTTACCAAATAGCTGAGCAGAAAATACTTCTGATGAGAGACTGTCTCCTACTTACAAATCTCCTACAGCAGATTACTTGGTTATATATATATATTATTCTTTGGCTGTGTAATTCCTTCCATACAGTTATACAACTACAATTATGTAGCACAGACATAGTCAGGGGGAAGTATGCCTCTGTATTAATTTACAAATTTATTTTGTTTTGGATGAAATCCCTGCACCAATGCATTCACTGTTCAAGTTCCCTCTAGTTTCAATAGAAAGTGCTTTTTCTCCTGTGATGCATTGTGATATTCCTCATTTTTAGATACTACATGTATAGAATACATACATAGAATGTGCAATAGAGACAATTTTAATTTAATTGTTGGGTTCCAAAGCCAGACTTTGGGGGTATGTGGAATGAAAAGTCAACAGACAAAGCAGAGCTGCCTATAGTGTTAAGCCTCATTAGATGTGTGAATTTGGGCAAATATCTGCTTGTTGCCTTAGTTTCCCTATTTGTCGGGCTCAGTCAGCGAAAAGAACAGAAAAGAGACCAAGCAATTATTATTGCGATATTCTAATTAACTCTTCAGGGAACAGTAAGCAAAAAGCATAAAAGGTTACCCAGCTTCCCATCTCTTATTGGTTAGACTTGAGGCACTTTGGCAGGGCATTCTGAAAAAGCTGTGAACTCACCAGAGGTTCAAATGAATCCTGCATTTATGTGTCAGTTGTATCCAGTCCACTCAGTAGCTGCCTAACCCTACGAGTCCTTCTATTTGTTCCAGAAAAATTCGGTGTCTCCAGCAATGGCAAGATTTCTATTACTTCTCAGTCAGCGGTATAGTGGGGCCTGAAGGAAAGAATGAATGGAACTAGTAGGAACCTTCTGCACAAATTGAATAAAATGCTCAGTTGGGGTACAGGAAACTCAGGTTTGGGCCCTTCTCAGTAAGATGCAAAGACAGTGCTTTGAATCCACTGCCAAGTCTGCTGAGTAGAGAGTTTTCTACATATGAGGCACTGCCATTGACCTAGAGGAAGAACGAGAGCAGTACTTGCAAATTGCCATTGCTCACGGTTTCCATACCTACCCTGCCTTGGTTTAATTTCCAAGAAATAAAAATGGTTTTGATGTAAATATTTTTTAACATATAGCATAGGGGAGCAACGCCACCTGTTCCCATCCTGGGAGTTCTGAGAAGGTTGTATAAATACTAGTTGAACGTGTGTCTTTGCTTTCAGATCCCCACATTGTTTTTGGCCAAATGAGTTCTGTGAAAGAAAGCTCATCCTTTCCAAGTCATTTTTAGAGACAGATGGGGTGACATTTTTGCATACAAACTCTCTCTCAGGTGTCTCAGGTGGACATAATGATGGCTTTTAAAAAGTGCTCCTAACAACAGGACAAGCCCAGAAATATTTAGCCACCATCTCCGCCCAGTGCTTCTTTGGCATCCATTCCACTGACTTCTCTAGGTACACTGTGCTCACATAGGGTTAGCCCATGTTTCCATATGACACCTAGAATTACTGAAGCTGGAGTCAATTTGAGGCTGCGTGGAAGTAACTGGAGGGATGGGTGGCCATATGTTGGAAATGAAGCATCACTTGTCTGGGATAGAAGAAACAAAGCACGATGCTGAATAATACATCAGCTGAGGCTGACTGTCTGGGTACTAATGACTGCTTAATTTGCATTTTCCTGCTTTTTAGTGCATGCACTGTTAGGAAATCTAAAGAAAATAACTCAAGGTTGGCAAGTTATTTTTGATGGAAAAGCATTAATCTCACATAAAAACCTTAACAAATGCATTGGAATAGACATTTTCTGAGTTCAGTAGATCTCTGCAGGGACATACATTATCTTTTTGCTGCCATGAAGAAGAAAAAAAGCTGGTTCTAACCAGTCAGCTTGCCTTAAAAAAAGCATGAAACAGCAGGAAGAGTAACTTAGATCTGTCTCTGACTGCTTCCTTTCCTCATCTCTAATGGCTCATCAGAATGACATGCAAAGTTTGATCAGTCTCCTTCAAATTAAGACTCTTCTCAGTGCCCAGCAAGAAAGCAAGCATTCAGAATCAAACTAGTCTTTTCCAGCATCTCTCTTGTTATCGATGATCAGTTTTACTACTGAAAGCCATCTGTAATTCCCAATGGGGCAACCAGTTTTGGAGAACATAGAATCATTTGTCTTCCTAAAAAATATTTCTGACCCTTCTTTGCTCATTGTCACTGCCAGTAGTAATGTCTAAATCTTTCTGGAGGAAGAGGGTGATGCTTTTTGACTGCTTTGCCATTGACACACAATTAGTAAATGAGTCAGCATCTTCTTGTAAAATAGTAGTAGCCTCAGTGTGCTGAGTCACAGTTTCATAGGTACTCTAGGGTTCTCTTATCTGCACAGCCAACACATTTTCTGTTTGCTTCAGCAGCGAGGCTATTACTCTGAGTCTTAAAAAATCGGTTTTGTGGTCTCATGCCTTATTCTGAGATCAGCATGTAACAGTTTCAGTTCGTTGCATCTACACATGAGAGTTTTAATTTATTTTTCCAGTGGTTAGAATGGTTAAAATCTTCCTGAAGAAAACGTACAGCCCACCCAAGCTGCTAACTCCATGTTGTCATAGGCATGGTTAAGACGAGCAGGCAGGGAAAGGTCATGCAGAAAAGAAAGCTTGAAAAGGGAACAGGAGGTTTAGCTTGTATTTTTTTAAACATTTAGAAGTGTCTTTGAGCATGAAGCATCATTACTGGAGTTGAATACCCTGTTCTTTAAACACTCAACTCCTAAAAAACACAGCACCCCTGTACACCACCTAGATTTTCCTGCATGCCTGTCACTCCTGCTGCCATTAGGCAACATAATGGCCCGCTTCCCTTTGTTTTCACTACAGGCATTAAACTGGAGCTCTTTTCTCTGCACAAGCATGAATTCTCCAGAAAGGCTTGTAGGAAGGTGATTGATCTATGGTCCCTGCCTCACATCAAATTTCGCTGAAAACCCCCAATGGTTTGCACGCTCCCTAAAGTGGTGTAAGAATCCTCATGTCCTTAAGGAGGCTGAAAAGACCAAAAGGCCTGCTACAAAAATCTCTACAGATGAGGTAGGTTCTGGAAAAAAAGATGAAATTGCAGCAATGTGTTAATCTTACATTGGCTAAACCTGCATTTTACAATCTTTTTGCATAGCTCTACAGAGGAATCAAGAGAAATAATTGCACAGACTGTTTTTTTTTCTTCCTTTCCTACAAACTATCCTGTTCCAGATGAAAACAAGTCCACTTTTTTTCCACTCCATAGTGGGACTTCATTAAATCACAACTTGCCCTTTCCGAGCCAAACCCCCTTTGTGTTGAAACCACTGGCAGAAGAGCCTTTGCTGGGAGCAAGAGGTTCTTAAGTCTACACTGCCAAATATATCCAGAGTTTGGGCTGTGAAGTCATTCTCAACACCAGGGCTCATTTCCAAACTCATGAAATCAATCCCATGTAATTTTCCCACCATCTTTGTGTGTGTGGAAAAAACAAACATATATTTCCCTATAGAGGTAAAATCATGCAATCACCCCATCCTCTATTCAGGTATAATAAAGCTTGTTCATTCTATAATCCATAGTCTTTGTAGTAATCATTCTGTTGCCTGTTTTTACTCAGGGATTACTTTGGTAAAACCTTTCCTTTATATCCTCCAAGGAAACTGGAATAAATGATTGCCAAATCCGACATCTCCCAGTGCTGGGAAACAACCATCTAAATACTCTGTGTACCACTGAACAGCAAAGTTGCACTTCAGATAGTATTTGTAGTACATTTTATGTGACCAAAATTTTCAATTAAACCACTAGAAACTAATAAATGGGCCTGGTGTTATTTTAGGTATCAAAAGGATATAAGCTGATATAAGGGAAACACCTGAATTTTGTAGATACCTTTTGTAAGAACAAATATATTATTGATTGTCACACTTGACTTACAGGGAATAATTTGGGTAAAGAATATATTAATTTCCTCCACTGCATCAGTAAAGATCATCACTTCCCTGAAAGCCATTTGTTATATGGGTATTCATAGAATCATAGAATCACCAAGATTGGAAAGGTCATCCAGTCCAACCATCCACCTGTCACCAATAGCTCACTCTAAACCATGTCCCTCAACACAACATCTAAATGTTCCTTGAATGCCTCCAGGGTTGGTGAGTCCCCCACCTCCCTGGGCAGCCCGTTCCAGAGCCTGACCACACTTTCAGCACAATAACCTCTATTTTAGAGCACATGTTCCCACATGTGGCAATTTTGTTGAGTGACAAAGCTAAGAATAGGAATTTTGTTGCTGTGTGATAAATGGCAGCTAAAGGAGCAGTCTGGTAGAACAGGGACTGACATGGAGGTGCAGATGGAGCAAAAGTGTGCCACTGAGTTCCTCCATGCAGAAAAAATGTTGATCCACTGACATTCACTGACACTTGCTGATGTGATGGAGACCAAACAGGGATGTGAGCACAGTGAGATGGGGAGTGGTGTGTTTCAGCATTGGTGGTAGCAACAATGGGTCACCTCTGCTGGTGCAGATAGTTACATGTATAGCATGCAGGATCTCCTTCATTGCTGGCAAAAATGCATAGCTAATGGTGGTGACTGTGCTGAAAAATAGTGTTCTGTTGCTGAGAAGCCGCTCTATCAAATAGTGTTATTGTACTCTTTGTTTCAGTTATAGTTTCCATGGAAATAAAGATGAGACATTACTTTCAGAGCAACCTACAGCTGCTCTGTAGAAGTAGATCAGTATCAGAAACAGAGTTCCTGTCTCCGATAGCATCCTTCTGTCATATAAACAGAGCAACAAGAAAATGGATGAAATGGAAAGCTAACCAAGGAATAAAGCTTGATGACAGGATTTGAATCTGTTAGATTCAGATCAAGTACTCTCAGTACCAAGATGTGAATCTATTTCTTTGCTCATTTCTACTTGTGTTTATCACAAACATTATCTACAAATGAAAAAAGTCAATTTTGATTTCATATTCCCTAGGGTAAAATGCAGTTTTATTGGTTTGTGGAGATGGAAAAACCTTAATTTTTCACTTCCAGAGCAGCCTGTCACTCATATATTAAGGTTTTGAAAGTTTAACACAAACATTTAAGTGTGACACATCACTTCCTGGAATTTCTAAAGTGCAGATGGCACCCTAAAAATCTAAATGACTATCTGCATTTGCTTCTAAATGAAGGCAGGGATTTCCCTGAAAAAAAAAAAAAGGCAGCCAAAGTGCTTTCCTTTACTCACACTTATCAAGAAGTAATTCGTGATGTGTTCTTCTTGGTTTAGAAAGTATATATGGAAAATACTGTGGGAAAGACTTTTCTAGAAATATATCAGGCTGTTGGGAAGAAGGAAGTAGTGAGAATTTTGGTATGTAGCAGGATTTTGTGAGATTTCTATTACTAAAATTTAGATAGGGTTCAGAATATCCCAGGAGCCCTTTAACTGTTCCTTCATTATTAATCCTTTTCTATTCAGTATACTGAGAGACAAAACACTGCATTATTCACTATCAACTCCAAACTTATGTCTGGTTATCTTAAAAAGAGAGGCAATCTGAGGAAATTGGTGTTCAGAAACTATTCCTAGACCTAGGAATAGTTCAGTCAACCAAGAGAGGAGTGGGGCTGCAATCACATGCAGCTCATCCTGACTGCAGTGCATAGCATCCATTCAGCTTGCACTGAGCTCAACTGACTTTCCTAGCTGGAAGAAATCTTCCTTATATAGCACTTCTCGACCCATATTCCTGCTTTCCCAGGTCAGTCTGCACAGCAGAGCTACTTTACTGAATCCACTCCAACTTAGGGCTTCTCTGATATAAAGATTTCAGTGTTTACTTGGCACTCTTGTGCAGAGGAGTGCAAACCAGATTTATCAAGGATGCAAGAATAGATCATGGGGGAAGGCAAGGTGGTTTTCAAAGCAGCTTCATAGGAAGGCCCTGTCAGTTTAGGTCAGCATTGAAGCTGGGTGGCTGTCGATACTTGTGTTTTGCATAAACGTGTAATTTGGTAACAGTCAAATTAAGAGAAATTAGTATTGCTATATGTATATCTTTTTTCTTTTCTTCTCTCTCATTTTATATTGCTTTGATTCTCTTTGCTCTGGAATGAACACAGATGCACTTATGTCAGTAATCTTGAAACTAGAGATATTAATTGCTGGATACGAATGACTGATCTTTAAAACTGCATGCTGCTCCTCATTGTGTACCCAACTAAAATGAATCACCATCTAGGACATTTATCCAACATCTGTAGTCTAGTTTCAGTTCATAAAACCTCAGGAAGTTATCAGTTTCTCTGAAAAAATATATTCAATACCAGGAAGTACTTCTATCACCAGATGGAGAATCAAGACACACAGATGAAAGGACAGAGTTACAGAACAAAGATTCACATTGCAATCTAGCAGAGTTTACTGCTCTGACTTGTCCACCTCAAATCTCTACGCAATACACGCAGAGAAATCAGGTGCTCCTGCACAGGACTCCACAAAAAACAGCATCTGCCAAGGGCTTAGAAAAATCACCTGGGAGGATACTGCAGATACAACCCCAGCCTAGGAGAGCATAATGCATTTTTGCTACTAGGAGAAAACACTCTTTTTGCCAGCTTCCCTCTGGAATTCCGGAATACACGGACTAGTTGTGAATGAGGGACCTAAGCAGAGCTTCTCAACAGAAAGAAAGCAACCTTCTTGCTAACTGAATGCTTACAGGACTCTGCCAGAACATCAAAGTTTTCTTCACCTTTGAGGACTTGAACCCAATTCTCAGCCACTTAATGATAACAATCAGTCTCTTCTCGGTCTGTTTGCATATGAACCGGTCTTAATCACATGCCCCATTTTTAGTGGACTGTGGGTTAAAGAGAAATGACTCAGTGGCTACTCAATATACCTTTATTGACTAGATTCTTTCTTGTCAGACTCTAAGACATCTACTTGAGTTCATACAATAAACCTTTCTGTGTTCTTTAAGATATCTGCAAACTGAAGACTAATCATGACTCACTTTAACATCTTCTCTCACAGGAAATTTCTTTGAAAATAAAAGTCATCAAGATCATGTGTACTTCAAATTTGCCATAGAAGAGGAAGAAAGTGAATATAAATATGAGTGAATACTCATGCTGAAGGGAAGTAGCAAGACAGTAGAGGGCAAGGAGAATTTTAGTGCACTTTAATCTTTTCCCTTGAGTTTGTTTAGTTATGAAGAAGTATTAACTTTAAAAAATAACTGAGTTTTCCTTGGAAGAACTATCCCAAGCAGCTCTCTATCTGTTACTAGCTAGCAATTTAGCTAGCAATCATCTATCTGATTCCTTTTTCACCTCCCATGATCAAACTGCACTTATTTGCATGGCTTGTAACAGAATGACTATTCCAGTGATTTCACTGCTTGAATTCTGTGTGTTTAATGATAAACTAGTTGGGCTGTCTTCTTTATCAATTTGTATCCTACTGTGACAACATATCTTTGGCCCTGATTTCAGTGAAGTTCATGGTTCCGGTACCTGATCTGCCTGCCAGCGAATGGGTCTGTTCCAAGCCCAATGAAAACAGCACCAGTCTTTCTACTGGCTGACCATGTTGCAATTAAATTGAGTTCTGACTGAAATAAATGTGAATATTCAGTAGGACATATGAATACTAAATAAGGACAGACCTCTCTTGAGGAATTGTGTTTTTCATCATGATTATAAAGTCATCTATTTGTATGAGGAAGAGATAAGACTTCAGGCCACAACAATGCAGTCTATATTACATCAAAGTATTAGTCATACAGCTTATTTGAGCAATTCTTTTTCCAGCTCCTATGTACGGTGCATGCTTGGAAGAAAAGACTATTCAGTCATAAATAGTCTTTGCTTTGATTGATACAGTTCAAAACACTAGGCATACAGTTTACTGCTACAGGTGTTATAGAATGATGGCTACTGTGATAGAAGTATAGTCTTTACCCCCTGTAGTTCCCAGATGTATGATATTCCTTTCCCAATACTTCCTCAGGATAATATCCAATGTGGAAAAAAAGCCAAAGCCCTGGACCTCTTTCTGTGTCTATTTCCATGAAGTTTTAGGCAGCTTAGTGAGTTGATTTTTTTCTTTTATTTTCAAGTTCTCAGTAGTTTTCTTTCCATAATGTGTGATTTTCAGTCACTTGTCATTTTCCCAGCTCTGCGCTCATTGGTTGCCAGAGGATTCAACAGTAGCAAAGTTTCTATGTATCTTCTCTTCTCTTCTCTTCTCTTTTTTTTTTTTTTTTTTTTTT
>VXAB01002357.1:0-20795 GCA_013399175.1 Odontophorus gujanensis | reverse complement strand
TTTTTTTTTTTTTTTTGTCTTCTTCTGCAAATCAAAGACCATCTACTGGTAAAACCATGTAAGTTTTGCCTGTCACCTTAGTAGAATCAAAATTTCCCCTAATACCCCCTACACATATCTTTTCCTTCCTGTTAATACACTCAGACAAGACCTCCTCTCTCCTTTGAGCAAGAGACATTTGTGCTCTAATCCTTAATTCACATGTATGTCTATATCCCTTTCCTTTACTGTTTCACTGCTGCCATCAGCACTTTTATCCTCATCTCCACTTCTCCCTTCACTCACATTTTCCAACCACATCTCCCTATCTCTCAAAGTTGTCAACACCCCAGTTTTGGTTACAATCTCTCCCTCAATGTTAGCACGCTCATTTCCTGTCTTACCCTAAACCTTGATCATCCCTTTCTGCTTCTCTTTGGAGTAGGGAATTTGCAGACAGCTAACTACAAATCAGGGAGGAAGGCCATGACAAATGTTTGCCATAGCTGAATTCCCTTCCTTTTGGGTTTTTTTCTGGAACAACTCTGTGGTATTGAAAGTCTTGTCAGCCTGCCAGTGCTGATAATGTCATGGGAGAAAGCAGCAATAGTTCTCAATGAGTAATATTAATACAATTATCAGAAACAGCTAACGTGGTGTAAGAAAGCACGTGCAACATTATTTGTGGAATTAGATCCAGTGACTATGATTGCTTTGAAAAAGGACCATGTTTTCCAGTACTATAATTATTAAATCAAAAGCTACAAATTAATTTACTTAATTACAAGAAAACAATCAAAATATGATTTTAATTTTGAGAAAGCCTTAAGGATATATCTGTTAAAGGGTCATTTCTTTTTTCAAGACTAATTTAATTTTAACTTTTAAGAAATGTTTTTGCAGGCTCAATATAAAACACATACCTTCCGACAGCAGAAAGGTCTGCACTGTCTGCAGTGTTTAACTGGAAGATGAAGCCCTTCACCCTCTGTTTGCATCAGAGCTGGACCCACAGTGCCTCATGTGCCACCCTCAGATTGCATCCCACTCTGTGCAGCTGGGGGATGAAGCTGCATTGAGCTCCCTGGGCCCTCAGAGCTGCACCAACCCAGCTGAGTGCAGGCCTGTCTGGGGCCGCCTCTCCCTGTGCTGCGCCCTTGACCTGCCTCAGTGATAAGGTGACACAAAGGAATGAGGTATCCCCTTGAGGCGGTTCTCAAATGTTACCTTCTTTCCAAAGTCTCAAAGGGTGAAGTAAATAAAAATTGCATCTGCTTTCTATGATTCATAGGACAAAAAAGGGAGAAAGGCACGGAAAAGTAAACTTTTCTTCCCTGTCTCTCTCCATTGTCCAAAACTGAGGCAAGTAGAAGCCTCAGATGAGGCTGCTCAGGGCCATTAAGATCTATTACTGCTCTCAGGGCCCAGACACCATCTTACAGAGACTCCCCCAAAGGGAGTCCCCAGACTCATTCTGTACCCAAAATTGAGCTTTCTCTGGGTATCTCCCAGCTGCTGGTGTGCAGTGGTAAGATCTTCCCCAGGCAGCTCTAACAAGAGAGTATTGTCACTTACAGCTAAAGTATGTCCAACCCTCTTTGGGAAAAGATGACCATGGCATCATTTTCTTCACAGGTGTGACAATAGCTTTTGCTCTCAGCTTGTTAAACCCAGCAGAAGCCTTGGGCTGATCTCTTATTTTTCATTTAATGTTTCCTCCATTTTGGGTGTGCTCTGCCTGCATGGTGGCAAAACAGCTGCTTTTTGCTTGCTTAGTGCATGATACCCTCATGTCTTCTGAATTCCAATTGCACAAAGGCCTTGGGTGGTAAGATAAGAAATATTTTTTTCCTGTGCTGAGGAGAGGAGAGGAGAGGAGAGGAGAAGAGAGAGGGACAGTGTTCTTTCAGTTGAAGTTAGGATTTTTGTTTGCTGCTAAAAGCATATGGCACACTATGATAAATATTGCATTAATAAACCCAGTCTGTTACATCAGTGGCACCCCCCTACGTGTCTCTGCCAATGTTGCATAATAATTTCCATTCTAACCCACTGTTCTCTGTCACCCACCTAAACCACTCTTAAACTCTCACCATTCAGGTTAAAAATTTCCATACCTGGCCTATATCTGAAGCTACAACTTTTTGGAAATGTGCGGTAAAACTGTCTTCTGAGTATAAGGGGAAAGGAAAACAAACTTCTATGTGACAAAAAAAAAACCAAAAAACCAACAACACTTTTTTCCTTCCAACTTTTTTTTCCCTCACAACTTTTTTTCACAGCAAGTCAATTGAAGCAACTGAAGTGCGTGTGTATTCATATGTTTTTTTATGTATATAGTATACAAAATATACTTTTTATACTACATACATACATTTGTATAAATATATCATTAAAATATGTGTGATTATGTACAAATATGTACCTACAAACACTTCATATGTAGATTTACAAAGTGACTAGAATGAATCATAGGTTTGAGAGGAGGTGGTGCTTGGCAAAGACACAGTTGGGATGTCACAGACTAGGCAAATTCTGCTCCAGATTATCTAAGGGGAAACATGATTCAGAAGATACTGTGACTGCTGATTGAGAGTCCATTTAATTTCATATTTTTCTCCTACTTATTTTGAAAGTTTTGAAACTGGGATATTTTCAAGTCCGCAAACACTTGTAAGTCAGAAGTCAAGGAGTGCTTGCATAGATGATAAATGTACCATCCCTAATCACTAAACTCCTCAGATGCTAAGGCTTCCTTCTGAACTATGGACAAGACATACTCAGTGTTTGGGCAGATAACTATTAGGCAGGATGTCTTCTCAGAGCAAGAGATTTTTATGCAAGCTGGTGGACGTTTTGGTAAACTTCAGAAAGAGAAATAATTCCTTTTAAACTATTGTATTTCTGGCTTTATTTCCCCCCCCTCCCCAACCAAATCCCCCAAGAAATTCTGTAGAAGAATTTTGCTGATAAAATCACTGAAACATAGAATGATTTGGGCTGGGAGGGATCATCAAGTTCCAACCACTTTGTCATGGACAGGGACTCTTTCCACTAGATGGGTTGCTCACTGCCCTATCCAACCTGGCCTTGAGCACTTCCAGGGAGGGAGCAGCTTCTCTAAGCAACCTGTGCCAGTGCCTAATCACCCTGATAATGAAGAATTTCTTCCTTGTACCTAATCTTGATCTGCCTTCTTTTAGTTTACAACTGTTGCCCTTTGTCCTGTCACTACTGGCTCTGGTAAAAAAGTCTTTGTCTTTCTTTAGATACTGAACAACAGCAATAAGGTCTCTGTTGAGCCTTCTCTTCACCAAACTGAACCCCAACTCTCTCAGGCATTCTTTGTAGGAGAAGTGCTCCATTCTTCTGATCATTTTTGTGGCACTTATGTGGACTCTCTCAAATAGGTTGATGTCTTCTACTGGGAGACTCCAAACTGAGGAGAAATATTTTCCAGTGTAAATGGACCTACTTACTTTGACAAGAAATAACCTCTGTGCTTCCGCTGTTATTTTCATATTCTTTTCTGTATTTTGAGGTATTCTTATAAGTGCAGTTCTTCGAAAAAACAACTTCTTCAGAGTGAGTGCTGATGTCATTGCTGACATTATATTCTTTCCATTTAACATTTGTGTATCTATCTATCAATGTAACTAAAAATGGCATGACCCTTTATTTTAGAAATAATACTGAGTCATATAATTCTCTTATCCTATTTGCAGTTTCTTACCTTCTCTTTGCAGATATGAGAAGTGTGCATTCGGCAAAGATCTTTTAAGGAAAGACAGAAGCTATTTGGAGTTGATTATCTGAGGCATCACCAGCTGGTCTTATTCTCACCTTACTGAAAGAATTCTTTATTTCTTGAATGTCTTTCATTTAAATAATAAAGAATATTTATTTGATGAGAATTCCCCTGTGAAGTATCTAGAAATGCTTGTCAGACTGCTGGTGATCAGGTGTCCATCGACTTCGTTTAGTTTGAGAGTAGGGCAAAGACCCTTGTCCTGACTGCGTTCCCTAGGTATCAGTCAAGGCTCTGGCCAGCATCATCTCTAAAGTTTTGTTTTCAAAAGACTCAGCATTTTGGGGCTTCCCTGTTGTATTCAATGCAAAAAGGTAAATTTTCATATGGAAAATAAACAGTTTTATAGAGATTAATTGGATTAATATAATGCTAAATCCTATGGATTACTTTGGAATTTTTCAAATCCTCCAAATTCACCATAAGTTAATCATCTCACTTAATTGGGATCTCAGCAACTCCTTCAAGGTTCTATCATTTTTGAAATGTTAAAAGTAATTTGTGTTTTTGAATAGAACTAAAGAATCTTTCCTGACCAATGGAGTGGAAGTGGAATAGGCCGATAACAAAGGATCTATTAAAACATCATTGGAAAAAGCTGTATAGTTCAAGTATTGACTCAGTTAATCTCTATAGATTTTTTAATGCTGCTGCTGGAAAGATGGTGTTAGAGGGGGAGAGAAAGAACGCTACTCTCCTTTTTTTACTTCATGGGTCCTTAACCCTTATTTAAAGACAACTTCGGATTTTAGACCAAATAACTTTTCTTGCAATTATATCAAACAGTTAAAAAAAAAAAAAAAAGCTAGTTAATGATGTTCAACATAAGTAATCATGTTAAATAGTGAAATTTAATTTCTTAAAAACTTAAATCCTCATATCTTTTGGAATGCATTGTACTGTAGGATGTCTGAGTAAATTAAATTCTCCCCTGCACACTAAAGCATCAATTTCCTTATGGTAATTATCTGCTAGATTGGATCTGTCAGTAGCAGGGAAGCATGCCTGACATTATACCCTCTTTACAAAAAATGATTACAAAAAATTAAGACGAATGAGTAAAATTAAGGCTGCGGCTGGTAAGCCTATATAAAGCTCTCATAGATCACTTTACATAAGCTACCATTGTACTGGATACTAAGCTTTTAATGACTAGTTGCATAATGAGGTGAAGGCCATTAAAGAACAGCAGAGGTAACTGATCACAGAGATAAGAGCTAAAAATGATTTTCAGCCAACTAGAAGCAATTTATTATACACAAAAACACAGCTCAAACTGAAATGTCTGGATAGATGAAGAACTTTTGAAAGCTGACAGGATTTCCTTCCTGGGAAAGTTTTACAAATATGATGGGAGATGATCTCTGTCATAGTAGAGTCTTTTTCTCCCTGCTATTCAGTACTCTAGACTTGGGGTGGTTTTCTTTTCTTTTTCTTTCTTTTTTTTTTTTTTTAAATGAGTACGGACTGTAGCACTGTATTTCATTAGCTCACTAGAAAGATGGATTAGAGTGAGGCATAGCTGATAGAAAGGAAATTCATGGCACATTGCCAGTGAGCGGTGCATGGAAGCAAGTTAGTTGTTGCAAGTCAATAGATACCCTGTCCTGGGCTGAAAAATAGCATCCGTGCAACAGTACTGCCTCTTGGGAGAGAGGCTTAGGATTGCAAAGTAACGTATTGCTCCCATGGCAGTTAAAAAATGAGTATATAAGTAACTTCTCTTATAATGAGCACTCTGAGCCAAATGAAAATTGAAAAAAAAAAATAAAGGGAGTGTAACTGCCTTAAAGTGGGGGATCAAATTTTGAGGTATTCCCATCTCATAGGGGAAATCATATCCATAATTTAGAAAAAGGGAATGAGAGTTTAAAGAAAGGCAGGAACTGCAGGGGCAGGTGAAAGCCTGGGCTGGGCTGTCTGAAATACATGGTGTGTAGCCATTTAAACCAAGCCAGTGGGAGATACACCCATATGTATACTTACATTGAATTGTATGCAAGCACACATATGAATGTACATGTGTGTGTATAGATATGGAAACATACATGGCTCTGTAAAAGAATCCTATTGTTTATTGATGAATATAGCCTTTAAGACAAAATAGTACAACAGGAGACTTTCTAATTAAGAACAACTTGGGGAAGCAACTTTCCTTTTTTCTATCCCTCTTTCCAACCTCCAAATCCCCCAAGAGTTCTTTAATCTCCTGGCTGAAAGTGTTCAGCAGGACATGGAGATAAAGGAGGTCTCTGCGGACAAATTGGAAAGGGTCCAGGGGAGAAATCCTAACTCTCAGGGGAGAGGTTGATTTCAGGCAACTGTTTCTTTACTGTCATTACTGGTTTCTGGAATTTGTTCTGGCTTATGCATGCATTGTGCCAGGTAATTCTGTACAAGCTTGGAAGCAAATTTCTCTGTGTTTTTGTATATCCAAAATAAAAACTCTCAGGGAGTATTCCCAGCTGTACAACTGCTCCAGCAATATTTCTATTAATAGTTAGCATGATCTCTGCATAGATTTAGTTCAATATTACTATTAATAGTTCACATGATCCCTGGCATAGCTTCGGTTTATGCTCTAGAGCATCTCTCTCCACCCACCCAGAAATATCTCAGATCAGACATAAATTTGGAAATTGGAAGGCATAGCTGATTCTTCTTACATGTGGCCTCTTGTTTTGGAGTCTTTTAGAAATAACAGTATAGATTTTGGGTGTTACTTGACCCTTGTCCCTGATACATTTTAATCTACCAGTTTGGGGACAGCCTCAGTGCCTAAGGAGCTTGCAGGCCAAAGAGTCAGGTTCAGGATGCATGGGCAGTTGTGCAGATTGATCTGTATTGTGGGAAGAACTTGTTTCAGTTTTTAATTTGAGTAATTACATCCCTGACTTCTGCTTTGGGTATATATCCCTTCTGTGCACCTAGTCCCTGGCCATTAGAAAGCTGTAACCTAAGCTATATACCACTGAAGTCAGTGGATAATTTAGGATTTTTTGGCTTATTTTATTTTAGCTTGTCTCCTTTCCACTTTACTGACAAAGTAAATAGTTTACTTAAATTTGGGTATCTTTATCAAGGCTTTAATTAAGAGTTTTCAATCACTTATATTTGCGCTGTGGCTTGCGTTCTAAGAAATCTTCAGTCATTCCAGCCATTTCTCCTTTACTCTCTAATTATTTTAAGCATAAATTAGTCAGATATACAGTCTGCTTACTGTGTCATTATTTGAGAAGTGTACATACTAGCATATTTACTATATCAAACTGATGGTGGATAATACAATTATAAGCCTTTTTCACTGATATCTGATCTGCTAATTAACTGGAAAATATTTTGATTGGGGTGACTGCTTACCCAAATTATTTAATTGTCCCACACAAGGCTGTCAGAAAAAAAAAAAAAAAAATGGAAATAAGCCTAGGAAGCTCTGAGAAATTTCACAGTAACAGCTCTTTGGGTTAGGGCTGGAACTAGATAAATGGAGAAAATTTGTGAGACGTGGAGCCTGCAAGAAAAGAAATTAGCTCCATTTTAATTTTGATAGGGAATAACAGTAATGTCACTTAGATCTTGTCTGTCCCTTTTCCTCCTTGATTTTTTTTTTTTTTTTTTTTGCAAAGCAAGGTGCTCTTATCCCTATACTTAAAGTGTATGCATGTAGCAGGGAGATAAATGTAAAGAGAAGTGAGAGCATGATGTAGGTAAATTGGAAAACCATAANTCCTCCTTTGTTTTTTTTTTTTTTTTTTTGCAAAGCAAGGTGCTCTTATCCCTATACTTAAAGTGCATGCATGTAGCAGGGAGATAAATGTAAAGAGAAGTGAGAGCATGATGTAGGTAAATTGGAAAACCATAATTCTCAGGCTTGTGTCTGGTTACCAAAACCAGACTTCTTTCTTGTCTTGGGTAACTTTATTGTGAATTGACTGGTGTTAACCACTGAACTGAGCACAATAGAAAGCTGCTAACAATTTTATTTGTCGAGAGTTTGACTTAAACCTTGTGCAGAATATGGATGTAAACCATACTCAGAGGCTCTTGTTGAAGGACTGAACTGTGCATATTATTATTTTTCAGTGGTCATTGACATAAATGAAGAGGTTTACACCGGAAGATTCAGCAAGGTATACAGTGTTTTAAATCTGGGTGTCAGCAAAGTGCTGGTGTTTGGCTTTGTCTCTAAGTAATCTGTTACACAGGGATAATTTCTTGAATCAAAGGCCCACATCAAAGATGAGAGAAGCACAGATGTAATTTTATTTGTGTGTATAGTTCCATTGAATTCCTTCTTACTGCTTATTTTTCCTTTTTATTCCTTATTAGAAAGTCCTGGCAATTTCATTTTGCAGTCCAATTGTGAAAATACTGAAGGAATTCACAGCCAAATCCAAACTTAATGACTTTAGGTATCATTTACACATACAGAATTGTTTCATGCAGAATGACAACAGGGAGACATACAATGCCTTTTATTTAAAGATGGAACATGATTAATATCTATTTAATGGTAGCAGAGAGAGGGCACTTTCCAAAGTTTGCAGTCTAAGGTATGGCAAAAGGAATGCCACTGGCAGCTCTCTGATGGTATCCAGCTGTTGAGTTGGTGATGCTCCCAAGGCAGTGAAAAGGCCTTTGATTTTAAGGGTCTGTATGTGTACACGTGTAATAAATATACTACACATGACAGAAACTGTAATTAGCATGCTCATTACTTCATATCCTCATTTGTACGCTTAGTAATGAGACCACAATAGCAATAATGTCTTTGTCAGGTCCCATAGACAACTACGCTTAGGCCTGACTGATGCTCCTCTGAAAAACCCCCCATGAAAATAATGAAAGTCAAATGTAATGAATGAGGGATGATTTGGGTGGTTATTTTCCTTCTCAGCCTTTGCTGAGACACATTTCCTGAGGCTGATCACAGAGAAGACATTAGGAGCAGTCTTGACTTCTTATTGTCAGTATACGGGAAGAAGTAGTCACAGTATTCACAAGAGGAGTGTCCTCCGTCTGTACTACAAAGCCAGTACCTATGTTTTCTAAGTGCACATGGACTGTGGATGAGTCCTGCTTCACAGAACAGGATGTGTCAGTATTTTGAAAGCAACTGCAACTGGAACATGCACTCCATATATACTTTGCACCACTGTTTAATCATCTTTCACTTTGGGGAAAACATGGTCCTAAAGCTTTAGACAAGGTCCTTGAGCCTGGCATTGGCTGAGGGAGGGAGAAGATGGCAGAGGTTGAGAGATGCTCAGACCCCAGACAAGGGGCTGTTACCCACAAGTGGAAGGAAAGATTTCATTTAAATGTTTTATCCTCCGCATCATACTCTATCGTGAACAATTCCTTTAAGTAGTACAAAATTTTATTTGTAAATATTTACATATTTATGATGTTTTTCTGTTTTTAATTGCATTTTAATAGATGAAAAATGCTTCCATCTACAGTGAAACAAAACAAAGTTCACAGTTATTACAGGCTTTCTGTCTCCTCTATAAATACCTATTTTCTCCAGTCATTTTCAAGATTTCAGGCTAGGATCACCACAGCCTTTTACATCACAGTATTTTCCTACCATGAAGTTGTTTGTGTGCATTGTTTACCCAACAGGCACTTCTCTTTCACTTGGTATATTCATTACTAAATAATTCTGTGAGAAGATACAGGCCACTGATTTTTTGCAATTTGCATCACCATACTCTAAGCTATGTTGAAAGCTAAGCTTTTTGGTCCTCTTGCTTTGGAAGTACATTAATATTTCTATGACCTTTACTAGATGGCAGATGAGAAGCATTAGGAATAAAATAGCAAACAAACCAAAGGAAACCAGTTTTTTACAATGTGTATATCTGCTCCTGGAAAGGAGCAAAAGGGGAAAGAATCTAATATAAAGAGAATATAAACTTTAGTTAGAGTTAAGATAATTATTTTATGTAGCTAATTTTTCCATGCTGATTTTTTTTTTTAATTATTACACTCACTATAATGCAAAAATGTATTTGACTGCTTTTAATAGCTATGCATATTCAAAACGTATATACATTATTTAGAAATATTTAGAAAGCAGTAGAACAGTTTGACGTGTTCATTTACTGTGCACATGGAAGTTATCATGCTAAAAGCAGTCGCTCTGCTAACAACTACTTTACACAAGATTATTTCAAATCAATTCCCTTCCAAACCTTGATACAAAGAGAAAATCTGTGAAACAAGCTGCAGATGTAGTAAATTTTGGTGCGGCATAAGTGATCTGCTTTAGAAGACAACACCATTACAAGTCGTTAGAAGACTGTAGAAGGAGAGCCAAATGAATTATACCCAGGAAACCATTTCTCTCACAGCAGCATTGTTTTTCAGTGGTTTTACTACTGAGCGGAAGCCACCTCTGTTCCTGTTCATCTAGATGTCGATGCAATAACTCAAGGGAACAGATCCAAAAATGATTTCCAGTGACTTGAAATTTGTCTGTTTTATTGTGACCAAATGTTGTTTGACGGCATCTGTGATTTGGCAAAGTGTTCAACTGATGCAAGGCAGAAGTTGTCCCATGAACTAATGTATTTCTTCTTCAGTTTCCAATTGGAGGAAAAACTGAGATTCTTTAATAGCAATTTTCTTTCATTTAATTTATACCATGTGCCAAAAAATAAGGTGAGAGGATACTGTAGATATTATTTTTTATTTCTCTTTAGGATAGTTTAAAAAAGTCAGAAAGCTTGAAAATAATAATAGGTAGTACACCCTACCATACATCACACAACCTTAAAAAGGTCCAGATTAAATCAAGTGTTACTCTTTATAGGACTGACATGATGTCAAGAGCCCTCAACTGTCTTCACTAACAGGAATGATGCCATTGTAACCAGCAAAAGCAGGAATAGGCCTTATACTGACTCTTTCACATAACTCCTTTCTAACTACTACTTTTGTAAGATTTTCTGTTTCAGTACTTGAAGATCTTTCCTCCTTTGTGTTTCAAGGAATATTGTCTCATAATTTTAGGATCAAAAATACAAATTTGTTAAAATCATAAGAACTTCTTAATGAGAAAAACTGTCTAAAAACATGCATATTATGGATTTGATTGATTTCTTTTAAGTTGAATGAGGAGCTTTATATTTTGGATGCAAGCATTTCCCTTCAATTTACTGTTTAAGCCCACGTGCTCACTGCTCTTTGTTCAAGACTCACAGAAACTGAAAGTAACTAGGGACTGACTTTTGAAAATGCCTTTCCTCCCCTCTCTTTATTTTTTTAAGAGATTTCCTCAGCTTGATCTAGCAGTATGGAGAAATATAAATATAAATATATTATTATTATTGCTATTATTATTATTATATTACAATTTTGATTTATGTAAAGATGTTCTAACACATGGCTTTCACTTATTAGACATAGAGATTCTGACTCTTACCCAACATGTAAGGTCAGAGAAAACTACACTGAGTTATCTTGATGATAACCTGTCCTGTTTTAAATGTAGTTCCTATCTCTTTAGATTATTGTGCCTTAATTATGCTATGTGTAAAATGTTTTTATACAAAGCATCCAATCTGAACTTACTCAAGCAATGGCATCTCTCTGCAGTCAACGTTCTCAGCCCACTGCTGGCTTAAAATGTAATCAGTTTTCATCTGCTCATTTCAATGAAATTTAAGCTTCTGATCATGAGATAGCCTATGATGCTGCATTGCACTGCACAAAGACAGTTCCTAGATTCCTACCCAAAGCCAGATCACTACATCTTCACTGCTGAGTTGGGACTCTGAAATATCGGAGTCCTTCCCAAGCACATAACAGCATAACCTTTGCATCCAGTTAAAAAAATTTACAAATATTTTTTATGTGGTATCTAGTAATTTCAATGAGACACAATATACCAAATTTGCTGAAAAGACTATGTTTTTATCTGAAACGCTCACCACCTTACATAAATGTGCAACTCCAAAATGGGCAAGCATAATAGGCAAAAGCAGGCGTGCCTTAGTTTTGCATGCATACCTAAAATTATAATATAATGCATACAGAGAAACTGGCTGGATGAACCTCTCTTTAAAATAATCTGGTATCTGTGATATTTATACAGTGAAAATACAGACAACCAGGAGTGATGGAGTTTCTGTGTTGAGTCAGACTATTTAAGAACCAGAGTCTTTCTGCTCTGCTTTACAATTAGCAATCTGCTGTAGTCTTACTAGGAAAAAATGGTATACCTTAGTGTCATTGCTTTCGTTGTTTATCTGTCAGCTTATTTTCCCTAGGAGTTTTTATATTCTTTATGACCAAGATTTGCACAGCAGCGTTAAGTATTTGGATGCTCAGTTTCCACTGTTGCTGTCAAAGACCTAATCTTTTTGTTTATGGGTGTCCTTTTCTGCAGATTTGCTGTTTTCTGGCTCTGTGGTTTTACATTCCTACCTACCTTTCAGTATTGCCATTGAGTCTTCATTCTTCCCTTGAAAAGGCCTTCTGCCATAGGTACATGTTACAGTCATTACACACGCATGTCCCTCATAAGCCCACACGCAGGTAACTGAGTAGCAGTATAGATCACTTGGGTAATAGAACTCACCAGAGACCTCAAGATAGAGGCTGTCCAAGTTACAATAAACTGTTCGGAATATTTTGACCCTTGGAGCACAGTAGAACATCCTGACCAACAAAATGGCATTTGGTCTTCTCTTTCTCAGGAAAACAACTACCTCATGTTGTCTTGAGGTACACCAACACCAGAAAATAAAACAGTACCACGATAGAGGCTTGAATACTGGTATTCCATCTTCCCTGTTTAATTGTGTTCCATTTAAGCATGAGAATTTAAGCATGGATGTGAGACATGCAGAATTAATTAGCCTCCAGACCAGAGAACATGACCAGGCTCCTTTTATTTACTACTATACACAGAGTCAGCACATATGAAGATTAAAATCCCCCTCTGTAATATTTAACAATTTTTGCAAGATACAGTTTGATGAGAGGGACTGCTTCTCTGTAATGATTTACTGGTTAATAATACATTTACATAGGTGTGATTACATGATTTTGTACGTGTAAATGTATCCATATATATATATGCCAATTTATAGAACTTCTGCACCATCATATTCTACCTTAGTTAATAAGGCAGTCCAATACAGACAACAAGTTTCAAGCCTCTGATGTACAATTCCTCTTGTTTTTAGTAGTTTTAGCTGTCAATGGCAGGAGGTCATACATCTGACAACAAGGTAATAAGGCTACCACAAACACACACTTGTATGTTGTTTTTGTTCTTTTATTTAAAATATCCACACATTTCCTTCCTCCTTGCTATCAGACACTAAGGCTTAGTTAGGAAGGTAAAAATGACTGATCCTTTTAGAAGTGTAATAGTTTCTTGCTGAATGTTGCTGAAATAATTCTGAGCACTACCTGGAGTCATCATCTGAGAAAAAGGTCCCTGGTGATTATACTGAGATTATCTTCCATGTTTTGCTATGTATCTGGAATTACAAAAAGAAAAAAAAAAAATAGACAAAATAAGTTCTCATATTGCTAAACATTCTCTCTTCTCACTGCATTCCTCATTAAGACTTATGTCCATATGCCTCAGAAAGCATTAACAATTTGCAATATCCTATATTATTAGAATCAGTCTCTTTAGGAACAGTGGTGAGAAATCTTCCTAAGAGTTTTAAATCTTACTTTTTTATGATGTGCTGAAAGATAGATACCTACAGGAACTGTAGGAAGGGTATGTTCTTCCTTTTGTCTCTTTTCAGCCTTTCTCGGATGCGGAGTTCCAACTATTTCCGACAACTATTTCCAACAACAATTACACACCATGTGGCAAAATGCTGTGAGTATGCTGAATGCATTCAGGCACATAAGGCCCTACAGCTTCTGAAGGGCTAACCCTGGTGATGTTGGAGGTTTGGTTTTCAAGCCTAGAAAAAACAACTTGCTAGCACCATGCCAACCCTGCTGTAAATGCCCAGTCATTATGATATGGCATTCTGGGGTAGGGTTTAGAAAATAGGCTGGGGACTGTATGGAAGCGAATGATTTATGCTAGTCTTCTGATATACTTCAAAATCTTAACAGGAAGTTGCACTATCAATAATTGCATACCTGCAGTCTTATACAGTGTAACACCTCAGCTGAAAAGCCTGAAATCAAAAGTGGGTCTGACACAGAACTAACCACAACATCTTGTGTTCACCAACTCTTCAAATAACAAACAGATTTTCTTTTGACCTAAAGATTCCTCGTGAAGACTCCAAAACATCCTGATGAAAGGATGCAACTCTTTTCTCTAAAATGCAATGAAGTCCAGCGCTATCTTGTGTTAACTACTGTAATTCCAAGGCATTGTCATACAACTAGAGATGCACATCAAATATTCCTTTCTGTGCAAGAGTTAACACAGAGGTCAAAATTTAACTGTACTAGAGAACTTTGCAACTTAATTTTCCAAGTTCACCTTGGGATTGCCTTGAAATAATAATACAAGATAGCAATAAAACTCAACATACAAAAACATTATTCATATTCCTAAATGAAGAAACAATATTTCTGTTGTTCTATAACTTATACAACTCCAGTGAGTTCAGAATGCTTAAAAATACTATAAACAATCTTGCCCCACATGCTGTGTAAGGTCCATGCAACAGAAATACAGCGTAGAAGTGGCTGCATGCTGTTTGGTCTGCTCAGTGTTGATGCTAGTTCTCAAAGAGACACATATTAGACCATGTCAGCAGTAGATGAGCGACTCTCTCCATCACCCATAATTGTCATCAAGAGAATTATCATATATTATGGACATGTCAAGTAAACTGGCTATAAAATATTCACCACATACAACTATTTGCTACTTTCTGAGAGGTTATTACAGTCACGGCTTGAAAATGATCAAAAAGAGAAACAAATGGGTCACCATTTTAAAAACAGTAAGAATGAGATGTTACCCCACATGAAAAGCATACGGAGATGAATCAAGGTAGTTTGAGTCCACATTTCAGGAATAACATCTCCTCTCCACTACAGTCTAGCTTGATTTGTGACCACTGATATCGACAGGAATTTTATCCTTGATATTGCAAAAGTAAGAAATCAATTGTTGAGCATTTCTCTTTTAAGGGCACCACTAAATAATGTTGGGAGTGGGGGAGGGAGAGAGATATTTCTAGCACCTGATACATAGAAGTATCAAAGAGGGCTATAATCCTCCCTCTTATGCCAGTGAACACTATTTTAACATGTAAACCACAAAGAAAGTAAAAAAAAGTCTCTTACAATGTGGCAGCCAGAGGTTCTAGTCTCATGGGCAGATACCACTCAGCTCGGAAAAAGAATAGAAAAACTTTGCAGTTTCTGAGTATGATCACGCTTGCTGTCAGTTTATTATATACCCATCTTCAAAAGACCAGAGGATTCTGTCCTAATTCTAAAGACTCCACTAGCACAGAAAAGAAACTCTACTCTTCCTCTCTACTAGAAACTAACAAAAGTCAATCCCCTATGAAATACGCTCACAGTAACACCTGTAGAAAGTAAAATGAAATAACAGATGTGTTTTCCTTTTTTAGATCACACTGGCATCTGTCTTTTTGCTCTTGAAATGTGGTAACTGACTGAAGCCTGAAAATGCTCTTTGCTAAGATAGCTTTGCCTTCTTATTTGTCTGACATTTAAAAGCAAGTTAGACTTGCATCAAGATGAGTTCAGTTTTATTAAGTTATAAGGCCTTGTAACTGTTGTATGTTTTCATTCCCTGTCAACAGCAAACTGACTACAGGTGACTGCCTATTTTCTAAGGCTAACCACAGGAGAAAAAGAGCAGAAGTGAATAGATGGTAGATAGCAGAAATAGAAGTCAGTGCATTTTGTACAATGATGAAACTGTTGACAAGTTGATTTCCTCAAAAGTCAGGTGGCTCCCTAAAGCTTCTCATGATTTTCTGGACACTTATCACTTGTAGTAATGAATCATAGAATCATAGGGGTTGGAAGAGACCTTAAGAGATCATCGAGTCCACCCCCCCTGCCAAAGCAGGTTCCCTACACCAGGTCGCACAGGTAGGCATCCAGGCAGGTCTTGAATATCTCCTGAGAAGGAGACTCCACAACCCCCCTGGGCAGCCTGTGCCAGTGCTCCGTCACCCTCACCATAAAGAAGTTCTTGCGCACATTTGTGCGGAACCTCCTGTGCTGCAGTTTCTGTCCGTTCCCCCTTGTCCTGTCTCCACACACTTCTGAAAAGAGTCTGGCCTCGCCACTTTGTCCCCTACACCTCAGATATTTATAAACCTGGATCAGGTCCCCTCTCAGTCTTCTTTTCTCAAGGCAGAACAGACCCAGTTAACTTAGCCTTTCTTCATAGGGGAGATCCTCCAGGCCCTTCACCATCTTTGTGGCCCTCTGCTGGACTCTTTCCAAGACATTCCTGTCTTTTTTATACTGGGGAGCCCAGAACTGGACACAGTACTCCAGATGAGGCCTCACCAGGGCAGAGTAGAGGGGGAGGATCACCTCCCTTGACCTGCTGGCCATGCTCTTTTTAATGCAACCCAGAACGCCATTGGCCCTCTTGGCCGCAAGGGCACACTGCTGGCTCATGGTCAACCTGTCATGCACCAGGACACCTAGGTCCCTCTCTACAGAGCTCCTCTCCAGCAGGTCATCCCCCAGCCTGTACTGGTGCATGCAATTATTCCTCCCTAGGTGCAAGACTCTACACTTGCTTTTGTTAAATTTCATCTGGTTTCTGACTGCCCAGCTCTCCAGCCTGTCCAAGTCTTGCTGAGAAATGTGATGTGGGCAGAATCTCAAGGTTCTATTAAACTTTAATTGAAGATAAATTTATAAGGAGTATGTGGAAACTTGGATAGTGTCACCATGTCCTAGGTAATCCTGGAAAATAAGAGATCAGAAAGAGAATATACAAAATCATAAAGAAGGAATGGGAAACAAGTATTTACTGATAGTTCTGATCCTGGGAGAAAGGGTAGATTGGACCTTTGCTTATGTCAGATTCTGTATGAAGGAATAGAGTTTTTCAGGTTTTCTGAAGAGTCCAATTCTGTGTAAACCAACAGGAATAAAACACATGCATACTTGAGAAATGTGATCCACAGTTTTAATAAACAAGAAAGAATAAAGATTATTAATTCTGTTTCATACTTAGGGCATAATGAGCTGCATAAATGTCAGGGTGTGCAATGCTGCCTTCTGAGTAAATCCACTCTTTTTTAACAACCATTTCTGTACAGCAAATGCCCATTTCATGAGAATCTGCCAACACCATATTGAAAGTGCAATACCACAGTTTTCCTAGTGGAATTTTTAACTTTGCCCTTTTAATTTTGGTCTCCTTTCAATCAAAAAATAAAGTTTACTGAAGCCATGAAGTTAGAGAAAATATACATCAGTGTGGAACCATTTAGAAATCATTATTTACCTCCGTGTTAAGGTACCTTCCCAATACGTACCTGGTGACATTCCAACAAATTTAAAAAATCTCAAGATGATTTCAGATTACCAACACAATAGTGTTGTGAGATGCAACACAAACTGTTCCGTAATTTTTTTTTAAGTCAAGGGAAAATAACTTTAACAATTGGTTGTTCTTTAATTAAATAAATGCAATTAGGATTTTCCCTGTAATCTTTCTGAACATGCTGAGAAATATAGCTCATACCTACCCATGCATTTGTGCAATTATTGATGGTGATGTTGATGGGAGATTAGAATTTGCCAGATGGGTTACTGACCAATGGAACTTGCCAGCATATCCAGGGATATCTGGAGAGGTAAATAAATAAATAAATAAATAAATAAATAAATAAAAGGGTGAGGGGCAAGAAGGAGTAAATTAAATGATGACAGACTTGAAATATGATTTACAGATCAGCCTTAAAATAGCTAGTGTTTCTCTATCAAAGATAAGTGGGGTAAAAAATCATCATAATACAGTAAGTAGTCCTTAAAATATATAAACTGGCCTAGCTTCTTTAAGATCAATGAAACAATCTCATATCTTTTTTTTCCCAGTTATTTAAGTTCATGGAATATCTATAAGATATTTGTGATTACAAGCAATATTTCATTATTTCATCTCAATGAAAATATGGAGTCACATGGTTCATAAAAATCCAAGAAAATATTTTTCTAAATGTGATAAAGATTTAGCTGACAAGTATGTTCCAGATCTAGACATGGGATTGAGGTAGTAGGCTTTCAGCCAACAGATGTGACTTCTGGTGAAATGACTTCCCAGCCATTTTTAAAGTTCTCTAAACTCTCATGTATGTACATTATCATTAACACTGCTCAGATACATGCACTTAAAAAAAATCTAGCATGAGTGCACTAGAAGAATGAGAGTGTATATCATATGTTAGAAAACCAAACACTTTTGTTAATTCTGAAGAAAAGTTTTTAATGTGAAATTCGAAAATAAAGTTTCTTAAAGAAGCTTTAGGAGGATTCTTTCCTTAAAGAGGAAAGAATTCTACTTATTTGAGGCAGCACGCAGAAAAATTTACATTTTGATAGGAGATAAATAGCATTTGATAGGAGATAAAACAGAGATGGACCAAATTTAAAAGGAAAAAAAAAAAGAAAAAAGGCACTAATATGAATTCAGAACAATAAACCATGAAAATTAATAATGAAACAATCTAATAACCTAATTTAATAGCTTTATTTTTCCACACAAAATTATTCACAGTACCAACAGTACTATCCTATACTGTCAGTTTGAAAGAGGATACCACAAATTTATAAACATATTCAGATTCCCCATACATACAAGCATAAGTGGTCATGGCAAGCTGTTTCACTCACTGAATCAACATAGTGAGGACTGTTAACCTTGCCTGCATTACTCTTTTGTGAGCCATCTGACTGCAAGAACGGCAAGAGTGCCTCTTTAAAATAATCTTTGAGATATTTCTTTGTTTCCTTGTACTCTGGGTAAAACTCAACAGTTCCTTTAGTTTTAAAGTAGATAAGCTGTTAGTTTTGGTACCATCAATTAGCTACTTCTCTGCAACTAAATGCAGAGCAGGATGCAAAACTGGACATACACTGTTTTATCAGCTACCTTTTTGACTGGAGTGCTAGGAAACTCGGCTTTGAAATTCCTCACCAGAATAGCTGAGGTAATGGCAAAATGTTGTATTGACCTACCTCAGTTACAGTAAGGAAATGTGGGTGAACTATCCATAGCTGGCAGAAACACCAATTCATCTGATTTTAAAATAACCTTGCACTAACCCAAATATTCATAAACTGCTTCATTCCCTGGACCACACTGCACTGTGTGACCCTCCAGATGTTTTTGTAGAATCAGTACAGCAGTTTTTCAGCACTTAAAAAGCTGTTCTCTATAGGGAATCCCCAAGTTGTTGGCTGAGCAAGTAACTGACTTACTCTCTGTCTTCACAGAAGCCACACAGTGGTAACAAGCAGGACCAAAAATATAGTACCACAGTGAGACACACTTTCAGAACTGGCCAAAATGGCTGTCCAACAAAGTTGTCTCTTCATATCAAAGCAAATAATTTTCAGATTATACACAGCTGAAGTAACTTTGCGTAGAAAAGTTCATTTTCATACACAGGGATCCTACTGAGGTACACAATGGACATTAAGTATGTGTGAGTATAAGACCATGCATTTACCCAAAGCAAACCTGAAATTCAGTATGTTAGACTACAAACAGATATACAGTACCTTGGCAGCGCCCTATAATCAAGATACAACTCTCATGTGTAATAGAGAAATTCTGTTCAACTCCCTGAAATTTTATGAGCGATACTGAGGAGAAGACCACAAGAAGCCTCACACTAACTTGTAATGTTTTATAAGCTCATTAGGAGTTGATTCACAGAAAATCTACACAAGTGAGATGTTAAAATACATTATGCACTGTGAAGTATCTGATTGATAAAATATTGTGACTCTAGTGCTTGCAAAACTAGAAGAGAGAAAACCATCATAAATGACCAAGTGTGACCCAAAAATCTAGCCTGAGAGATGATCTAAGTTGAAGATTTGATTTAGACTGTCTGTCAGAAAGGTTTCACAGAAGTCAGCAGCTTCATAACATGGAAAGGATCTCACTCTGAAAGTGAAATGTGCACAGAAAAGCTAAAAGTACCAGGATCATAAGAAAGCACATACCACAGTAAAGCAGCTGCTCTCTTGGGAACCTGCAAAGAAGATGCAAAAAAGTGCTGCAGTTACGTATGTTATAAAGCAGAAGAAAATTAGGATAAAACAGTACCCCTTTGGTTTGCTGTTTTTGGATCATGCAGTTTGGCTGTCGTGCGTTTTCTCTGATGAACTGCTAAAGCAGACTATTGCTGCTAAAGAAAACAACTAAGTGTCAAACTACCACTGGGCACCATACAAAACCCTGTTGCATGCTGTTGTAATCAGGCTTCCTTTCTGTAACCATGACATCTCTCCTGTTCATATATTTCCTTATTATCATACTAGAAGCATTCAGTCCAGTAATAAATATACCGTGTTAACATATGCAAAAGCTGCAAGATTTTGAGAGCCACTGGAGATGCCTTGCGGTATCTAAGACATCCTTGTACAGCATGGGACCCATACAACACCCCATACTGTTCTGAAGCAGCAGTTGCTAGTGATACTGTAGGATCTGCAGGGGTTTATATGCTCAGCTTTGTCACATAAATTCCATCCCAGGTGTCTTTAGAGAAGCAAAGTCAAGATTGTCTCAAATCACTTGGAATTATTGAAAACCTTGTATCTAGCACCTCAACCTGAGTGAATTCATAACCTGAGCAAACCGTATCCTATCAAAAGAAGCATGACCAGCAGGTCGTAGGAGGTGATTCTGCCTCTCTACTCTGCTCTCATGAAACCCCATCTGGAGTATTGTGTTCAGTTCTGGGAACCCCAATTCAAAAAGGACATGGAGCTGTTGGAATGGGTCCACAGGAAGGCTGCAAAGATGATCAGATGGCTGGAACAC
>VXAB01002355.1:0-17301 GCA_013399175.1 Odontophorus gujanensis | reverse complement strand
CTTTTTTGAAAGAACTAACCCCCCCCCAAGCAGAGAAGAAAAAAGACACTCAGGATTTTTGTGGATGTAGACATTTCAAGAGGTTTTTCCTTTTTTAGGTGAGGGGAAAATTAAAATAAAAATAGTATAACTTCTTCCTTTATTCAATCATTTTTAATACCAGAGTCTTAAAATCTGGTTTGGAAGATGAACTTTCATTACAGAAATATCTAAGCTTGAATTTTTTTTGCACTGGTTCTGGATAAGTGACAGCAACACCCTACTGAATATTTTTCCAATACATGGAAGGCTGTTGATTGCCAGTTCATAGATTCTGGGGCCATTTTGTTTGTTCCTTAAATTCGTGTTAATGTTGCTGCCGTCTCACAGTAAAACACCATGCTGTTGCTAACTAAGAATTCACTGGAACACTCAATTACTGAAACAGTTTTAGAAATCTTTCTGATTCATGAATGTAGCTGTGCTGATTAGGGGTAGTAGCAACACAACCATAGCCAGCTTCCTCTCTGTCAATAAATCTGTTGTTTCAGTCTGGGTGAGTAACATGATCTAGCTTCTGATATTATTCTGTTGTTTGGCAAAGTAATGTTTGCACTCAGGTGTAATGTGAACCTGCTGATGTTGGTCAGTGAAAGCAATGCCAACCTATGCTTTGGTCAGCTTGTTGTTGTGCATTTTATTCCAGTAAGCTTTTTACCTTTGTAATATATGTCATGTACTCAATGCTGGCTTTCTGTTTGGTTGTTTTTTTGTTTTAGATTGGAAAAATAGATTCTGAACCACCATGAAAACTGCCTGTAATTTAGTTAGAGCCATTGGAGCTACACTGCCCTGAAGGATTAACCTGTGGTTTAATTTACACAGCAGTAGTGATCCTGCAATTCCATTCACTTTTTCGGTGTCAGGAGGACAGAAGTTTCCAGCTCCTTGCTCACGCTGTCTGTTCCATAGACAGCCTAGAATTTGTTGTTGACTCTTGTCTTAGTGACTGCTCATCTTTCTAAATCTGCTGTGATGATCTTTGTGGTCCTCTTGACAACCCACTAAAATGTATACTATATCTTACATTCAGGTTGGAGGGGAGGTTTTCCTCTTCAAATTTTAAGAGTTGTTCATTGCATATGACTATCACGTGGTCATTCATTCCTACTTCATAGGTATTTTCACCTCCCATAGCTTCAGCTTGTATTTGATGAACTGATTCATCTTCTGGGGATTTCCATTTCATTTGTATTGAAAGTGTCCTTCAAACTAATGTGGTAATCTAAAAAAACAACGAATTAAAAAAAAAACAACACAACATTTATGAGTTGTATATTGTAATCCACTACCCAGCTCTGAACAGCAAGTCACAGGAAGCAGAGTTGGGAAAATCTATTTGCTCTTCAGCCCCTGTCAATGTTCAGATACTTCTCTACAGGATACTGTCAAGTGCTTTTTCCAGCCCATGGTTAACTAGCATGTTCCGACCAGCCAGATTAAACATTCCCATGTGGGTTGAAGGGGGTGTCTATTGCAATAAATGCTGTGAATACCCTTGAGCTCAGCTAGCTTTCTCTGGGCTTTGCTGCCTTGTTGGCTGGTGCCAGCAAAGGAAAATCAATACAGAACACGTAAATTCGCTGGCCAGAGGTCTGGAATAACTCCTGATGCAAAGAAGGAAGATAGAGACCCCATTTCTGTGTGAATTTTTTCCAGTATTTAAATATAAATGGGGTTAATTTGGGAACAGAAAGTTCTAGAGTGGGCATATCTGTTTCCAGGAAAAAAAGAAAAAAAAGCATGCATTTCTCAATCAGCTAAAATGTCCCTGGCCATATGTATTGGCATTCGGACACTTCTTTCCACACAAAACTAGCCCTGGATGTAAGAATGCAATTTTTTTTTTTTTTTTTTTCTGCTTAAAGTTAAGTCTAGAAATAAATCTTTTCAGGATCCAAATCCTGTTAAATAGTTTGTGGTGCTGGGGCTTGATGGACTGCACAGAAGAAAGCTTGAAAATTTCAGATTTGATGTAATTAACTGTTAAGAGGGAGAAAATAATCTGTGACTTTTCTAAGACTTTGTATGGGTAAACCCTAAAACTACACGGTCTTGGAGCAGTAATGATGATTTACAAATGGAATGGCTCAAGTGCTAGATGTAAAGTAAAAGAATAAATAATGGCTGGTAACATGGTCAGGGCAAGGAAATATAGGTCAGATTTTTTAAAGACCTGTAGAGGTTTAAAAGATAATCTGTTCATTTTCATCAGAAACATAACAGTTAAGATTTACTGTTGCTTCTGTGTGTGCAATATCCCATTCAAAACCAGGACAATCAAATGTCCAGACACACCTTTTTCCATCCAGAAGTTTTCTACAGTCTAAAAAGGAAGAAGGTAGGCATTCACCCTGAGCTCCCAGCTGTTAGACAGATGTCCCAAGCCCCATAGACATAGCCACAGTGGCTGTGGAGAATAACAGTGCAAAGGATGTGCAATGAGTCCAATGTGTCTGGGATGTGCTAAAGCATCAGCTGCTGGATTGATCTGCGTGCCCACACCAAGTACCGAGCTGTTCCAGCACTGCATGAGCTCATTGTGTTGAGATTTCCCAGATGGAAGAATGGGAGCATGAGGTGGATGGGCATGTAGAAAAAAAGCCTGCGTGAGTCTTCTCACGAGCCTGAACAACAAATGGGGGAAAAAGTCATCACTGTCTCTGTGTGTTGCACACAGCAACTGTCAACCTGCAGACTGTGAGCTTCTTGATGGGTTATGATTGCTCCTATGTGGTTGCTGGAAGGAGCTCACTGACATGGGGTTCAAATCACTACAGAGAGATCTGCAGCTCCGCTTGAAATTTGCTATGGGGTGAAAACTTGAAAACCCTGAAAATAAGGGCTAGTTTAATGCACAAAATGCTGGGGTGAGCTGGTGTGACAGACTTTATTGTGCCAGACTGTAGAATTTGGGTTTTGGCACAATTTGATGTTGTTTGATGTGGCATTCTGCTTACTTGAAAGTGTTATATACATACATATATCTGTATGTATGCAATTTATACTGTAAAAACCTACATAATGTATACTATGAGATATGTATGCACACACATACCTCAAACTGCACTTCTGCTACTTTCCTGCCCATGTGCGCTTTGTATGAAACAAGGAGAGAACAGTGAGAAATGCTTCAAGGGACTCAAATGGTTGCAGGCATTGCTTTTCAAGAGATGGTTCAGTCAACACTGACCGAAGTGGCATCACCTCAAAAAGAAAAAAAACAAGCACCTCTCCTTTTCTCCTCCCTTTCAGACTACAATAACAGACCACATGTAAGGAATTTTGTGCAAATAATGGCTAGGGTTAGTGGACTTCCACTGTTTCTCAGTTCATCAGCTCCTCCCAGATGGTTTCTAATCCCAACAAATGCCTTGCACCTCCACTGTTCATTTTTTTTTTTCCTGGAAGAAGAGGCAACAGAGATTTAGCATTTCAAAATGGATGAGCCACTTTGAATCACACTGAAATCAACTATCCAGTTTTAGCCTAGTCAACCTTTAATCACAACACACTGCACTTTCTTTCACTCCCTCCCCCTGTCATATACTGTATCATATCTTTCATAAATGCCAAGAAAAACAGGGTAATCACTTTCAGTTCCTCCTCCAGGGTCAGCAAATCACAACTGACTCAAGCGTATCTGGTTCTTGTCCTCCCTGAAAGCAGCTATGACTGTGTGAGAATGTAGTTGTTTAAATTATTCAGATTACTGCTTGCCTGAGACTCTTTTTATATCATGGCTCTCTTTTGGAGCTATTGAAATGTTTGTCTGGAGATGTCTTACAGATGACAAGAAATAAGATGAAGGTCTTGCTCAAAGTTCAGATCCCAGGAATGGACTGTGATGTCCCGGCCATTGCCCTGCTCTGCCTTGCGTGAGGTAGGATAGCAGAAAAGCAGGAAAGTGTTTCCCAGGAGTTGTGACTAGCTTTTACTATTGAGTGAGTCTCAGCATGTACTTAACAGGTAGGGTTTTACTGCTCTCTGACATTTCTGTCAGCGTAAGTACAGGGTAATTTCACTGCAACCACCATCAAATTGGTGAGAGGCAGTCCAATTCAGCCCATGCTGCTTTTCAAATGAAAGCAAAGGAGTGCTTTGTTGAGAAGCATCAAAGATAAAAGTGGCCATTCATATTATCAGACTACGAAAACAAAAGAGGAAACAAGTGGTTACTTTAATTAGCACTCATATTCCTATTATTCATGCTAACTGTTATGAGCAAATGGCAGGTCTTTACTCTGCCTTCACTGGAAGCAGGAAAGGAGCCAGTTGCACTCTTGGTTTTCTTGTCATTTTTACTATCTTAGTAGTACACTGATCAGAGTTTGTTGCCAAGTATGTTGTGCAGATCACAGGCATTCCTAGCGTTGTTTTATTGAAAAGAGTAAAATGACATCAGGAGGAAAGTTGACCCAATGTATTTCATTGTTTGCTTGTGATTTTTTTTTTAATCAGAAAATCTTGCTGGGTACCGATCAATTCTTTTTTAAACAAGATTGCTCCAGATTAAACAAGAATAATACAAACATAACCATGCAGGGTTTGCTTGTTTTGGAAGCTTTGTTGTTGAAGAGGTGTAGCTTACATGCATTCTGCCAATTTGTCCAGTGTACCAGTGCGTTGCAAAAAGCATAGTTAACTATTTCATGTGCAACTATTTGAAGCTCTGTAGTTTATCTAATTTTTAAAAATTGCTTTAAAACACTAATGATCAATGGGAGGATTAAGATCAGTTCTTAATTTCATGGCAAAATAAGGCCGGCCACTGTTGTGCGGGCAGAACTAGGCTTTTTAAGGTATAACTTTGCTTTACCAAGACTCAAGAAGCTTACTTTATAAGTTAAGGACTAAATGCAGTATGGGTTTGAACTGTGTTTTAGAGCCAGAGAACTGGTGCAAAAATAGGTCAAAACATTAAATACTGTCATTTGGCCAGATCATTATTTGCCTCTTAAACTTGACCCTTATTATTTTGGGGTGCTCCCGAGCAAAATTAAACACTTATGAAGACATAGGCAGAATTTGGCAGACTTTTGTGTTCACAAAAACAGACTGCCATTAGGAATTGCCTTATGGACCACCCATAGTGATTTTCAGCCATATAATAGGGTTGAAATAAGATCTAAAAGACCAGGGGAAAAATATTTCTCTTATTCCACTCCTCACTTCCCCTTTCAGGTTAAACTCCCTCTGACTTCATTGACAGTTTGTCTTAATGGAGTAATAATTGAATACATCTCAAGGTATGACTCACACAGTAGCTGTGTGATCCATCCAGATACAATAGTTCATTAGTCTATTAAAAAAAATCGGGACTGTTTTGGGTGATGTTATCTTTAAGGAGGAAGACTTTGCCCTTTGGCTGCTGTTGCTGGGAGAACGTTCACCTCCTGTCAATACTGTGATATCAGACTGGGGCCTCGTGATATTCTTCTTATGGAGATGTGGAAACTCAAAGTTTAGTGAAGAGGTATATGTGCCTTTGTCATTGCTTTCCGTTATCCGATAGCAGTGACGGGTTTTGGCCTTGCTGGCTTGGACCAGAGAAGAGTCCTACAATTTGAGTTGTGTTTCCTGCTAGGCCCTTGGTGGACTTAAAAGTTAGGAGCAATTTTAAATCATCTTTACTTAATCAACTAGGTTGAGTACAGATTGTCAAGGGAGTGAAATACTTTCCACTTGTTTCCACTTAATGCCCCATGATATCATTATCACCTCAAGTCCTCACACCCCTTTTCCAGTGCAGAGGCTCCCTCTTTTTTTCCCCTTTTATAGTAAGAGCTAGATTTGATGCTTCCCATAACTAGCACTACATGCATGTGTTCTTCCAGAGCAGCAGTAGGTCTGTGTCCTGGTCACAATGTGGTATATAGAGTTGTGTGATAGTTGCAGCACATCTTATAGGTACTACACTTCAAATAGGCTCTGAAGGTAAGTAGTGACAGGACAAGAGAGAATGGCCTCAAGTTGCACCAGGGGAGGTTCAGGGTAGGTATTAGGAGCAAGTTATTCTCAGAAGTAGTGGTGAGGCAGTGGCAGAGGCTGCACAGGGAGGTGGTGGAGTCACCATCCCTGGAGGTGTTCAAGAGCCGTGTGGATGTGGCACTGAGGGATGTGGTCAGTGGGTATGGTGGGGGTGGGCTGATGGTTGGACTAGGGGATCTTAATGGTCTTTTCTAACCTTATCGTTGTTTCTAAAAGGGCCTATTTTTTACTTTGATAACACAGCAAGCATTCTGACAAAACACAAAACAAAGCATAAGTTGCTGATTATTTTTCCTGCCTCCATTACCTGAAGGAGCCTTCACTTGTAAGTGCCTGTGATTTTTCTGTTGCTTCTTCTCAGCCCATCTTAGTCAGCTTTCTCCAACTTCAGATGGAACCACACCCGGCCCTGTGAGCATGGGCTGCCTCTTTCTCTCTTCTTCCCAGCAGGTCTGGGAATCTCCCCACCTACCTTCCTACAGAGCTCTGTGAACCAGTGTCAGCACCTTGCTTCCTTTGATAAGTCTCAGAGCATTTGCCAATCCATAACACGAGAAAACTTGCTTCACCTTGCCCTTGCCTGCACAGCAAACCGTTAGCATTTATTTACCAGCTTTGCTGAAGTGTCTTGCAGTAAGTGATGCAGTCTTTGTCAAAGCAAATGGCGAGCTCCACAGCTACACAACGTTATCTCACAACTTGTTATTTCACAGGTTGTATACACATAGATGCCACAGGTTATCTCATGTATAAATATTAATGTGTGCAGTGGAAGATGGGTGTAGATACTATGAAACACTGCGCTTGAGTGATTTGCTATGATATAATGGATGAGGAGGGGTTATTCACTTCATGAACTAATCTGTAATGAGTCATATGTTAAATTTAAGTAATTGCTGTCTGTTTTGTGTAATAAAACTGGGAACTAAAGATTTATGGATAACTGTAGATCAAGTGCTTGATATGAGTCGCAATCTAACGACATTGCATGATGTACTCGATATATGCTGGGGGAGATAAGCTCTTATCTAAGGAGGCAGACAGTATAGTTACATGCAGTGTCACTTGGCAGGGGAGTCACAGGGCTGTGTTCACAATAGAAAGGTAAGGACAAAGACCCCTCGCTCTACCCTGGTGCAGCTGGCATCAGTGTGGGTCAAGAGTGGCACAGGTCTTCAGCTGTACCTTGGCCTCCTAAGGAGTTGGTGTTTGTGTAACCACTGTCCATCTCCTCCCCACCTTTTGGCTGATTACAGCTAGGTGGGATAGGGGGCTGGATTTTCAGAGAGATTCAATCCCTACCAATTTCCTGAAAATTGGAACCTGGAGAGCTAGAAGTTCAAATTAACACACTGCCGCCAATGGAAAGGCAGGCACAGTTCAGGAATCAGCTCCTCTGTGGGGTAGTGAGAGTCTTGCTGGCCAATGAGCCCATGTGTAGCCCTGCACTAGCTGCACTGTGTGCTCCTTCTTATTTGACAGATATCTCATGGGGAAAGGAGCAGTGGTTTAGGTAGGGCGAAAGGACAGCAAATGGCAAGGAAGCTGACTTTATTCATCCTACTGGTTATACAATATATTATGGAGTTTTCCCATGTGATATTTTCATTTCCTGTATTTAATTTTTCTAATCCAATGATTTAATTAAGGACTTCAAGAAGCTGAATTTAAAGTAGCTTTCTGAATCTGTAGTCAATCTTTCTTGATATTTAAGTGAGTACAGTAGAAGGTACTGGAATTAGTGGCATTTAGAGAAGGGTCCCACCTGTGTGCTTTGAAGACCAATCCTAATTTTCTCAAAATCAGCGTGTTTTCAGAACCAGAATTCTGGTTCTAGCCTCTCTTGGGCTGCCATTATTTCCTACTGTACCAGCAAGGAATGTTTTCCTTAAAAGCTGTGTGCTGGGGCTTGATGGACAAGGTGCCTCATTGGTTATGGCAGAGTCTATGTTTCGGCTAGCATCTTCTCACATAAATATTCCATGCATCAAAAATGTATGACACGCACCATAACTACGTAAAAAGAATGACGTATGAAGACAGATACACAGTGCCCGTGGCTAAGAATTTCTTAATCGGATGTTCAAAAAGCACATCTACGCACCAAGGAAATATTTTGAGGTCTGTTATTTAAGCTTGCTATGAATAAAAATTTCGTTAATGTTAAACGTAATAGCTACCACTGGAGGACAAATCATTGGGATGTATTCGCAGTCCTCTTTTTCTGGGGCAACGGAAATTTTCCTTTGTTTTTTTTCCATGTGCTAATTCAAACAAATCTGCTCTTTGCTCTTTCCATACAGATTACTTCAGTAATTGCCCTCAGGACAACTTGTTTAAGCATAAACTTGTGTAGGACTCATGTGCTTTTGTTGATTCCAGGGGCTCTTGTACTGGTTTCCCCATTAAAAATGAAGGAGAAAATGACTTTGTCATTGTGACTATTCCCAGAGATAGTGTTTGACTATCATAGAGTATGGAGGTCCCTCACTTTAAGATCTGTAATTTTTTAAGGTGATAGCTTTTGTGTTTAATTTTAAGAAATGCAGGATACCCTGAGAACCAGCTGGAGACAGCAGGTCTTTGATATTTAACTACAGCATAGACTTGCAGGACTGAGGATTGAACACTTTGAATGTAGAGTAGGGGAGCTGAGGAAGAGAGGGGACTAAAGTGTTGTACTGTTGTCATGTAGCTTTAGTGAAATGCTGTGGGGAATCTATGACTCTGAGGACATACCGCCGTAGCCTTAGCCTGTTAATTTCTAACAGGAATGAATGAATAGCTGAATAGGTGCAAGCTGCAAAGAGCAGCAAACAAATAATACAAACTTAAAGAAAGCACTATTAAATAAATTAAATGTTACAGTATGTAGCTATGCAAGATAACCTGGGGGAACTGCAAGAAAAGGATTGAAAGGGAAGGGGAGTTTGTAATAGAGTAAATGTGAATTAATGCTAAGCTACAATAAAATTCCCAAGGAATTATATTTTGCATCCACATGAACACTAGGGTAATTCATCATGATTAATGATGTTACAATGAATCCTGGTATGTGTTGAAATAATTTTCTGTCCTGAAAGTAGGAGAAAAATGTTTACTATGAACAGCTAAGTATGGGCATTAATCATTATGTCCTTAATGGCAGGTCAAAATTATTTTCCTGCAACTAATATTCTGCTCGTTATTGTAACATTCAGAGATAATAGTCCGGCTGAGAGAAATGTAAGATTCCTAAAGAAATTGTGCAGTTGAAGCTAGAGTTACATACAGAGCCTCATCCTTCCCGAAATGTTTGGGCAGTCTCCTTTGATACTTTTCACGCGGCACTGGTGCACAACGGCCAGAGGAGCAGCCAGCGTGACACGAGGTGTGTTGACACTGATTTCACAATGTCTTTTATCATCAAGGGGCCGTCCTCTTGGCTGCTTTGGAGGCATGGAGGTTACTGGAAGGTGCAGCTTGATCCTGGCAATCCCTGTGCGTTTCCCCTTTTCCTGCTGTAGCCCATCTGCAGTGGCCTCCTTGGACAGAACAGCTCGTGTTGTATGTGCTGCCTGGACAGCTGGGCCCCAGGAGGACAGCCAGAGAGCACAAGGGCTCTGAGGGCGTGGGACCTGGGCCTCGAGGTTGGGCTGTGTGGTGATCCTTGCCATTGCCTCATGGCAGCAGATTCTCCTGCTTTCTTCCCCACGCTTCCTTCCAGCAAACACATATTCTAGGGGCCACTCTTGTGTCGTAGTGGTTTTATTTAGGGGAAATTACCCTGGCAGGCACATACTCATATCTGTCTGTTTACATGTTGAAGCTTCTGGGGCTGCGTCCAAAATCCACTGAAATCAGTGGGAGCCTTTCCACTTATCCCAGTGAGCTCTGGTGGGCCTGGGTATCAACACAGACAGGAGGCATGTGTGCAATTTGCCTGTGCCCTATTTCTCTCCACCTCACTTCTCATGCCTTCTCTTTTCCCCATTGACACCATCACCACATAAACCAGGCAAGCTTAACAAAGATCGGTGTTATCAGTGACATTTAGAGCTTTCTGAAACTGGGAGTCTTTGTAATCACGGTCACAGGCTTTGTAATCCTTCAGTGCCAGGGCACATTATACAGGTAATGAGGTGTTGTTATCACTACTTATTCAGAGTGCTAATCCACTGACTAGAAAATTAATGACCACATTACATTTTCATGTATTTCTGTCTGTCTAAAACATGGGAATACCTCTTCCTTTATTGGTTTCACTTGCTTGGTTTATGTCCTCCTTCCCCTCAGGAAGCACAGCCATCCCTCTTCTGTAGCCACAAAGAGAAAACAAGGTGGGCAAGAGGATATGGGCAGCTTGTGGCCAGATGGGCCTGCATGTGTCTCCAGCCCAGAGAGGGTACATCCCATGATTTCCAACAGAATAATCTTTTTTTTTTTTTTTTTTTTTAAGGCCAAATTGGCATCACTTTGCAATGCAAATGGCTGAAATAATCATTACCAGGCAAACAAACAGAGGTAGGAAAGGGTCAGGGAGAAAAACAATCCATGCATCTGTAACATTTTTTTTTCATGTTTTGAGTTCTTGTGGTTCAATCCAAGCCATGCTTTCAGGTGTCACTGGAGCAACCAAGCCGCTTACGTATCGGGACCAGTGAGACTAACAGCACTTCTCATATCTCACCCTTGTGATTCCTCTGCTTCATTAGCCCTGGAAATCATTTTGCAATACTACATGTCCTGTTTGTAAGTGCCATTAAGGGACGGTGATGTTTTATGTCATGGAAACAGGACTTTTGTCTCCCTCAGAGGAGCATTTAGAGGAAAGTTTCCCTGGAAAATGAGATTTGCTACCCTGTTCCATCCTTTCCACTTCCTACAGGAATGGTAAAACACAGCCCCTGTCTGGAGCTGCTCCCTGTGTGCTATGTGGTGAGTTGGGGAGCGAGGACCCACTGCTCTCAGCTGTTGGGGTGAGGGGGCAGCAGCAGAACTGGCTGCTGGGCTGGGCTGCGAGAACAGAACCAAGAGGAGCTGGCGGGGAGGAACCAGCATGTGTTGCAAACGGTTGCTCTTGGCTGACATCAGGGCCCCTGCAGGGCTGCCTGCAAGCCAGCACAGCTTAAGCAGCCTGGCATCAGTTACAAGGCACGAAAGTGGCTTGGAGCCACCTTTGTTCCTCCCCTGCTAGCCCCTGTGCTGTGCCCAGGAGTGGGGGATGTCAGGAATTGGGATGGAGGCAGCTACCAGCCAGGAGCCCACCGGGAAGAGAGAGATGTCATAGACAGCAATTGTTTTGATAGGCTCTGCAATGTTTTAATTGTGTCATCCTTACAAGGAGTTGTAAAGACTAGTGGCCTATGTGGTATGATACCAAGAAGAGGATTTTGTTTAACGTAATTGGGAGTATAAAGTAGCAGACGAGAGCTTTGGAAAGACTGGATTAAATTCAACAGATCTGTTGGAGCTCTGTGTGTCTGTAAATCCTGGGGTCCTTAACTTTGTCTTGGACTGAGCACTGGCTGACTGAGGGCTGCAGCAACCTAGATTATTCTGATCTTATGCTGACAGCCTTTATGCTAAAGAGCAGCTTATTTCTAAGTCATTTCTAATTGTTATTTAAAAGGCTATTATACATATATTCAAAAGGTTTTACCATGCAGTAATCTTCAGGCCTTACTACAGCAGTGGCTTTCTGGTGTTAGTAACCATAAGCGCTCCTGTGTCCTCTTTGGAGACTATTTGCTCACACTAAGGTAAGTAGCTAAGCAGGAATGGGCCTAGCAGAGAGAATGCAAAGGGTTAATTTGATTCTCCCAGCACCAAGATATAAAAATGTAAGAAATAGACTTTAGAACAAAAGAGGGAATAAATTATCCTAATTTCAAGCAAGGGGTAACAACTTACCACAGTTCATTACTTTAAAAATTCTTGGTAAGTTAACTCAGTCAGTGAAGTGGTGACGCTTCTCAACAGTCCATAGCATTGCCTCAAAGAAGTGTTTATTTTTTTCATTAGCAGCTATGTTAAATTTTTAATCAATGTTTGGCAGATGCTTTTATGTTTCTAAGCAGTTCATTAATGTTTCAGCAAATGTGTCACATCTGCAAAAGCAAAGTTTTTGCTACATGTGTGAGTGCCCCAGAATCCTTTACTGCAAATAAGAGTAATGTCTGGGAGAAGCCCATGGTCTTGCATGGGCCTGCATACGCTGGTGGGATCATGAGATGGTGTGAGGAATGCAGAGACTCAGGAAAGCCAGCTTAGGGCAACCTGAGGGAGATGAGTGTCTGAGAGCTGATGAAGTGTGGGCAGCATGGGCTGAGGTGTTGCTTCTGGATGAAGGGTGAAACTGGAGGGCATTTGCTTAGGGAGCAGGCATGTATTGGCAATACTTGAGAAGAGCAGGCAGGCAGACAAAAAGAGCATAGATGACAGATCAGTGGGGACTTGAGGAGGAGGTCCTGGATGTGTTGAGAAGTGGGGCTGCAGCAGGGGTTAGCAGCAGATACGTAATCTCCTGAGAACCAGAGGGTATTGGGAGACTTAACTGTGGTCTGTGATAGAGCAGTTCATGCGTGGCCATGAGTGACTGAGATAATGAAGTAGGAGGGAGTGATGAAGGATTATATTCAGCAGGAGGGAAGCAATTTGAGTCCTTCATTGCTCATTCCCAAGCACTCAAATGTTTGGGTGGTATTTCAGTGGCAGGGATTTTATAAGGGAAGTGTGATGTTGTTTTATGGGGTGCTAGCCAGATCCCACTGAGCCATACTCTCAATCTTCAGTCTTAGTCACAGTTTTTCAACAGAGCATTCATCTGTTCATAAAGTTGCCAGTGTTCAAACATTATCATTGCTAAGGACTGGCCTACATTTACGTATTTTTGACACTACAACTGGCTCAGAAGTGGAGTTTTTATGGCTATATTCTGTTGTTGTTATAAAGGCATGGTCACTAGTGTGAGTGCAGTTATACTAGGATGAGTATCACTTGCTGTGGTACAAGTCTTGTTCAACACCTTCATCAGTGGCCTGGATGAATGGCTAGAATGCACCCTCAGCAAGTTTGCTGATGATACAAAGCTGGGAGGAGTGGTTGACACACCAGAAGGCTGAGTTGCCATTCAGTGAGACATGGACAGGCTGGAGAGTTGGGCAGAGAGGAACCTGATGTGGTTCAACAAGGGCAATGCAGAGTCCTACACCTAGGGAGGAATAACTGCATGCATCAGTTAGAGGCTGACCTGCTGGAAAGGAGCTCTGCAGNCCTTAGCAGGGGTTGGACTCAATTGTCTCCAGAAGTCCCTTCCAACCCCTATGATGCCATGATTCCGTGGGTCAGTGAAGAATCCCACTTAGTGCCTGGGAATAACCTCACTACCATAAGCAGCTCTTCATACTGGTATGTAAAGGATGCATTAGCAGTAGTTCTAGCAGGATCAAAATGATAGAGGACTACAGAGTTGGAATGTAGAAAAACTTGCAGAACAATGTTGGAAAGGTGATATTGACTCTTCAGTATCTTTTCTTGGTTTTGAATTTGAAGTATCTTTCGGATGCTTTATGGCTTTTGTCTTTTCACAAAGACACAGATTATGTAAACACTGTACTTCATCTCGGCTCATTTTTAAGCACTTAGCTGCAGATACTTTCATGACATACCAACAAAGCTTTTAGAAAAAGCCTAGTATTCTTTTCTTTTGCTGCATGGAAATGACAGAGTGACTAGTTGCTTTTGAAACAAACACATTGTTTTCCCCTTTCTATGATACCTCTCTACCAGTTCAAAATAGCTTTACATTCTCAAGTATTACATCAGTAAACCCTTCTAGTTGTTGCATCTCCCTTGGTTAAAAATATTAGTTTGGACTCAGAAGCATCTTTTCCTTAGTGGACTAGCTTTTCACCTGCAATTTCGGGCTACAGTGGCTAACCTGATTCATGACACAAAACACTTGAAACAAGATTGTCAAGTTGAAAGCCACTGAAATGGAACCTATATGATTCAAAGATCTTTGTTGCAAATGCCATCACTCTGCAATGGAACTACAGATATTGCTGGAGCACTGCTGACTCTCTTGCCTGAAGTTCTTCCATATGGGTCGCTTATGCAGTCTACCTTTTCTCATTTTGAATGTTTAATCCTCTTATCAGTGAATTTTGGGTTGTACTCTGGCATCATGATCTTAGCTGTAGTGGTCAGTCAGGAACAGCACATCTCTTTGGGCTGTGTGTATCCAAGGAGTTAGTTTGCATTCGTTGCTGTTGCTGACTGCAGAGAAAAGCTAGGTTGGATTTTATACCTGGAGGCACCGATTCTGTTAGAGTAAACATTAGGGTTGCTAGTGTAATTGGACACATGCAACTCACCTGTATTGACGCCCTGGCCCTGCCTAGATTTCCTTCAGTAGCTACAGTCAGATTTTCATTGGCAAGGTCAAAAGTATCGCAGGTTTCAAATACCTCATCGTCCTTAACTCTTAAAAGGGCACAGTGTATTGTACCAGGATGCCTGCACCAGCCAAATTCTAAGCAGACTTGTCTGCGGTTTGGAAAGGGTTTTGTCATCTTTCTGGAGGCTCAAGGCATAATGATATCTCTGATTTGCCCTATAGCTACATTTTAAAGCAAAGACTTCTACAGCTTCTATTACTTTGGGAATAAATTGCCATGCTCAAGTTAAAAGGTTCACTGCTTCCCAGGATCAAAGTTTGTTTTCCCTGGTTGTTCCTTGATGAATGCGCATGTAATCCTGCTAATAAAATAAAGAATAAATGCAAACCTGGTTTGGGGGATGAGCAGTAAGGCTGGGAAGAGGGGGAGGCTGTGAGGGGCTAACGATGTAAGTCATCCAGTAAGTCAATGACAACAGGGAGGGGATTGTTTCTTCCAAAAATTTCATGCCAAAGTATAACAACAGTATAAAACTCCTAGTTCCCTAGAGACCTAGCCAGATGGAAACCTGGTCTCCATAGCAGGCCCTGAAATATTCTGGACCCATTTTACGTACTGTAATAAAAGTAACTCAGTACCAGCTTTTATTTTAGAAATGCTATTAAAATGCTTTTAAAAAGCAAAATAAAACCGAGAGACACATGATCAGCATGAAGGAATTATTAGTAAAACAACACCAATCCACAGCTGAGATACTTATTTAATAAAGAGCAAATCAGTCTTCATACAGAGTTAGAATAAAGTCACCAGATGAATACCAGCTCTAAGCAATCCTGAGACCAACTCTAGAAAGTAGAATATGAAGTTTTCCTATAAATATCATATATGTAATTGTATTAAACACTTTTATTAATAATCTGAAGTTAGCTGGATGTTTTGTACTGAGTTCAGAGGTTATTTTTGTTGCCCCGTGGCTTTGATGAAGAGTGTATTTTTAAAGTTTGCATTCTAGCTTTATACGGGGCAAGCACACAGCTACATCTTTACTTTTACACAGTGCAAATTAAGAAAGAGATAAATTTATTCACATAACCGATTAAAAGAAAAGAAGAGATAAATTGTTCCATAAGGCTCCTGTGGGTTTGTGCCCTCTCTGTCTCTACCATTGGTTCCCTAAATTCTCTTCCTGTCGAGCTGCACAGAAAGCTGGCTCCAGGTGTGCTGCTTGCTTGGCTGCTGACTGCCCACTCCAAGGGGAGCATGGGTCCCAGATCTCTCGTGTGCCAGGTTAGGAGGACCTCACCTCTCGGAAAACTCCCATTCTCTGTTAGTTTTGGCAGAAGCAGACAACTGGGTTGCAGAACTAATGGCTGGGGGAACAAAGTAATCACTTTAGCTTCGTGTCCTTGGGAAACCAGGCTAAAGAACAGAAGAGTAACTAAGATACTAAAAATACGAGGGCAGTGCGAGCTCTTCAGTTCTCAGAGCCTTCTGCACACTTGTGTAGCAGGGGCCGGGAGGGTGGAACAGATGTGGCACTGTTTTGCTGGCATAATAGGAGGGATTTTTCAGTCTGAAGAGAGGAAGGAGATGATGGGTTAGTCAGCTACTGAGGGAGCTTTTTTAATGTCGATGCAATGACTTGCTTTTCCCCAAGTGATAGCTGTTGATATTTTGAAGCAGCAGTTTTCCCTCAGGTTGCTTCCTGACCCATAAGACAAGGCTTTTTGCCTCACCCTTAAATTCTGTGGGTTGCCTTGCTCTATTTCCCTTAGGGCCAGGCATCTTTGTCCGATCAAGCTTGAATTAGGTCACTGTTAACTAGTGTCAACTTGGAGGAGTCTTGCTGAAGCTGGCAGTCTAAAAAAAATTAAATATTTTCCATGCCACAGAGACTATTGGTCTGTGACCCACCAAAATATCAAAAATCCAGATGTATAAGACCAATTCTGATGAAGTTGGCATAGTCTTATTTGGGTCAATTGTCTTAACAAGACATTATGTCACCAGTTAGGGAAAAATACAATCTAAACCCCCTAAAAATAACTAATGGGAAAAACCTTGCACAATAAAGCCAGTCGCACAGCATTTGGTCATCAGAAAAATAAAAATAATTTCAGACTCATGATATATTTAATCATCCGTATTTATTCCTCTGCTGATCTAAAAACAGGCAAATGTTCTTGTTCTTCTTGGAAATAAGGCAATTCCGGAAAACTTCATATTTTAGACAGCTCTTCAAACAGCTTTTCTGCTAAAACTTAGATTTCATTATTTGTTAGGAGGAAAGCCATTAGAATGAAAAAAGGTTTGAATGTTATGTAAGATCCTTCACCACACCAGCTAGACTGAGGACAACTATTCTGCAGAATTTCAGAATAGTCACCAAAAGAACATACTTTGTGTGTTTCTTCATATTTAGAGAACACAGATTTCATGATAATCATTCTGATCTGACCTGAAGAAGGCAGAACTGAAGATACATGGAGCAAACTAGATTGAGATTGAAAAGGCATCAGATGGGCATAAGTACACTTAGGCCCTGTTAGCTGCCATATTGTCCCAGAAGGGGAGAGGTGGCTCTGTAATAGCAGCAGCAAGAACAGAAGAAAGGGAAGCAGAAGAATCTCCGTCTGCATGATGTGCATGCAAAGAGCATCCTGTGAACAAAATACTTTGCAGTAGTGATGACTGAAGCCTTCAAAATCACTGCTCTATTAGGAGAAAACGAGCTAGGCATTCTCAGCCTGGTGGCTCCAGTTCTTTTCTATGGAAAAGCCATGGGGGAAAAACCATTGAGGCAGGAGTATTCCAAAATACAGTATTGAGTCCAACCATGTATGGAGATTTTTGAGACCAGTCTGAAATTGAGAGAGAAAGAAAAAAAAAA
>VXAB01002351.1:0-77020 GCA_013399175.1 Odontophorus gujanensis | reverse complement strand
TAGTGGGTAATTATCACATTCATCTGTACTGAAGTGGAGGTGGATATTTCCTTCCTAAGCTCCCAACTCCAAAAACTGAAAGTCATATAGCATTTTGTTAGTCTGTATCTACCTTGAAATGTCTCACAATAAAATTAAAGGTTTTAATAGGTGTCATTTTATATTAAGACTTTGTTAGTGATGTACCTGTCATGGTTGTAGCAACTTAGTTAGAAAAAGACTTACATAAATAAAATAAAATATTTTTAGAACATGTTCAAAAATACATGACTTAATTGGTGCTAATTAAGCATATTTTTTATAAGGCGATCAAGTTACTTGTTTTACTTTGTGTTAGATATTTGCCTGTTTAAATACTTACAGTATATAAAATCAAAATAATGGATGCTATCTAAATTGAAATGTGACCATTTTTCAAACTGGTAATCAAACATATTGAGAAAGAAATTGATGGTACTTTTAGTGAGTGCTACTGTACAAAGTACTCAGTAATTCAGAAAAACTTGTAATTAATGAAGTTTATTGAAGACGCAGAGATTGATGGACTGTAAAATAATAGCAAGGATAGGTCTCTGAATCATAGTAATCCAGATCACATGGTACTATGGGTGTATTCAAGTAACATGCATTTTAATATGCATTTAATACATTCAGTATTCAGCCAGAGGCATGTTTTGAGAGAGCTTAAAACCAGGTTTCTGATGGAACGCTAGTCATAATCTTATTAATGATGAAAAGGTTTTTTTTGTCATTCAGAGTGCAGCTTTAAATTTAACTATTTAAGATTTAAAATAATTTTTCTTTCTTTTTTTTCATATTTTCAAAAAGTACACCACTGGCAACTATTCGAAACTAGTTCTCATTTAATGTTTCATTAAATTAGGTTTTCATTTGCAAATTCTTCTGTTTTCCAGTTGTTATAAAATTCAAATTGCTGGCCTACATTTTTCCTTGGAAACAAATGCAATCATTTTAACATTGATTACTACCCACATTCTCTGAGATTGTAGCAGAGTTCTGATAATCTAAGTTTTTCAAATGATTTAAATAACACTCACCAGAAATACCCACTTTTAATAATCAGGAGTTAATAAAAGATACACACTATGCTTTTTAAATATTAATATGCTTCCTCCAAAGGGAAACTGAGAGTATTGTGAATGAAACTTTATTGTCCCTACAGAAAGCTATAACTGTGGGTTAACTGTCAAGAAAGTATGACAATGCTATCCTTTTCTCACTGACATTATATTGTGAAAACACAGAATATTAAATCAGAATACTATCATTCTTCCTTGCATGAATTCAAGTAACAAAAGGTAGTGAAAATTGAGTGAAATTTACATTTTTTAACTTCTCAAATCTCTTTCATAATAAAAATAACCCTTTTTTATTATTATTAAGCACTCTTTCTTTTCTATCTTACTGGGTCATAGAATTGCCAAATGACTTTACATTGTATCATCCCAAGTGTGTATTATTGCATATCATGTCAACTTTCAGAGATATAATTCCAAAAACGTATTCAGGTTGTTTAAAATCCATGCATATCATTCCGATAAAGAAACACTATAAGAATCCATTGTAAAAAAAAATCTATTCAACCACAATGTATTTATAACTTGTCACAGACTATTAATATGCATCATCCCAACAAAGACTCTTATTGTTCCAAACTGAAAGTGGAAGAACTGAGTGATGCTGGGAGGATTCTTGATCCACAGGCTTCTGTTATTCATTCTTAAGCCAGCATGGTTTCTTTTTCATGGATATACTTATTTACTTTGTCTTCTTTCAGGAATGTAAAAGGAGTTTAAAGTAGCTTTAGCTGGGCTGCAAGATTGGGTTAATAAGATTATAACAAATCTTTTCAGTTCTTCAGTCATCTTGCCTTAGGTTTGACTATGTGGTCTGAGGAAGACTTTGAGCTGTCTGTTGGAAGAACTTTCACATTTTTTAAGGTGCAAACTTCTTTTTTAACTCCAGACTTCATTAGTAGAAGCCAACATTTAGACAGCTACTGTATACTCACCATAAAATTATTGCAGCTACTTTGGAATTCTACTCTAGTGGCATGACATACAATGACCAGATGACCCCATTATCTCTAACTTAGTCAAGAAAGAGGGCAGATAGGAAGCATTAGTGCAACGTACTCATGTATTTCTAGATCTTTCATAAACTGAAATGGTACTACACTCATGGGAGCCTTGGGCAAAGTTTAAAACACGCATTTCTTCTTCCTCACATCAACACAGTTTCTGGCTTATTACCTAATATGACATTGTACTAATCATGTTCCACTCTTTTCCTACTCCCTTTTGGAAAACTATATATTTTTAACAAAGTGTCTGTTGTCTTTAAAAATAAATAGACCTTTCTGNTGACACAATAGTAGTATGGGCCCACTTAAGAATCTGTGTTTCAAACAGGTGGAAACAATTGCAGAGGAACATTTACACAATTTTGAGATGCTTCCTGGTCACTTTGGACACTATTTTCAAAAACAGGCAGGTGGAGAAAAACACTCATCCAACTGCTGCTTTCTTTGTCTATGGAAAATGTATCCTTCAACTATATATATATATATTTTATTTTTTTTTTGAAGACTTGAGTAGCATCATGTTCACCTAATACTGTCCATGGAGACAAAACTACAAAGTAATCTTTATTGAAGATATAGTATTATATAATATCCTTCAATTTCTAAAGAATTGCCTCTGTAATACAGGTACACATCACTTCTATAAGAACTTCTATGAAAACAGTGTTTACTATATTCCCTCTATTCTTTCATACATGATACTTTCAACTGAGTATATTGGTTAAATGCATGAGTTTTTGTAATTAAAATGTTACATTTTAGGAAAAAAATAATGAAAATAGATTTTCTATAACTAAATGAGATTTAATGCTCACAATTGAAAGGTAAGAAATTAAATAGTCAGTAAGTCAGTACCAGTCATTCTAAACATTGATTTACACATCTGTTCTTAGCTTATGTTAGTTTTGTCAATAGTTGTGATCCATACTACCAATTTTTAAATAGCGTAACCATTTGTAAACATGAGACACTAACTTTTTAAAATGCTTTAAGTGGAGAAAAGTATCTAGGGAACTCAGGATCATTAAATTTAGTACCAAATCTGAGTAGAAACTATAATAAGGAACAGAGACAAGAGACTCATTAACACATATGATTCAGTGAGAAAGATATATTCTTGAATTCATAAAGAAGGTGTGTGATTGCAGATTATTCATGATCTCTGTAGAACTGATGGAGAACATCAATCAGAGTGATCTACTTGACAAATTATATTTGGGTTTTTAAAAAGTAATCATCTGTTATGATCGGCTCCAAAATATACTAAAATTCCAACAGATAAGACAAACACCTATTTGCATAATCTGCAACAACAAGGTAGAATAAATTGAGATTCTGTAGAGGTAGATCAACAACAGGATCTGATAAGATCCCATACAGAGCATCTGCAGTTTTCAAATTATTCTTATGTTACTACGTTAATCAAGGTTCTGAAGTGAGACGAAACAAACAGAAATTCTTAGTATTTAGAGGAAAATAGAGAATCAAATAGAACATTATTATTCACTGATTATAGGTGCTGTTCTTCTTCTATAAAGGATAAAATAGCACCAGAGAAGTTACAGAAAGGATGTACGGCATGAAGTTTATACAGAGAACAGTTACAGAGAGAGAGAGTAACTTCTACCATCTATAAGAAAGATAAAAAAAGGTCTATAAATAGATTTATGAGAAAGTGATTCAAAATCAAAACTGTCTCTGTGTGAACTGAAACCACGAAGTGGTGGGCTTTAAAGGGGCAGTATCTTTTCACATCATGAACAGAAGAAGCAAATGGGAAAAGCAAAGGACCCTGGTTATGTAAAAAATCTGAAAGGCACTGCCTCTGATTCACCAAGTCCACATATGCTGACAGACAGGAGAGTACACAGGGGGAATTATCACTGTATGCTTCCTTAGGCATCTGCTGCTCATCATCAGAGGAAAAGGAATCTGGGGTAAGATGGACTCTTTCATCTGATTCAGCATGGCAGAACTAATGTTTTTATTCAGGAGCCCCTGGCATTACAGTGGCAAAACAATGTCAATTGGTTGATTAGCAGTATCTTGCAACAGGGAAAAGCAGATGCTTTTAAACCAAATTGCTTTATTTGGAATGCGTACAAGACTGCAGTAGAAGTTCCCACAGAGACCCTGCGGACTGTTCAAATGCAGTATTTCCACAACTCAGTGTCCATTTTGGGTTGGGGGGAGACCAGGAGGAGGGAAGACCGGGGGGTTTATCACGTATCTTTTTGATATACTTATCCATACTCACTGTAGGAGCATTTATTTTAGAAGGAAGCCAACCATACAATCCTGGTATTACTAGCTTTTTCTTCTAATTTACTGACACCAAAACCACAAGGTTTATTTGAGATCAAGGCTGTCTAAAACATTATACATGTGAAAAAGATGAATGTCAACATTCAACTCTGCCCCTTCACGGGTTTTATTTATACACTTCATTTATAGTCTTATAGTTTTTCCATCTGAAAAAATACGGCTACTCTGCAGAAAAAGTCCCTCAGAAGCAGATTAATTACAGATTTTCCCCTTGTTATGAAGAGGAGATTATCACTCAGGAAGAAATAAAAGGAGACAGAGGGAATCTAATGAGTTTAAAAACTTCTAAATATAGTTTGGATCTCCAGAGCTAGCACTCTGAAGTCTTCGAGCAAGTTATCCCGTCACATTTTTGGTTTTCTCTTAAGGTCAATTTAACTCCAAATTTCTTTGATTATTTTTAATTATCACTATAATGCCCTCCTACTATTAATTTCACTCTTTTTGCTCCAACTTAAGGTTTTCTTGTGTCATAATAAAGGTTCTGGTTATGGGATTTTAGCTAGAATCACAGCTCAGAGTTCATGGAGCACTTTGAGATTTGCAAAAAGAGTATCATAAATCATTTTTATAAACAATGACAGGAAGTAATTTAATTACATTAGCTTATATATACACTCACTTTGATTTCAACTGAATTTTCATCATGAGGACTTTTTCTTTATACACAAGTATGAATCTCTTCAGTATAGGGAACTTTTCTCGTTGTGAGAAAATGCAAGTGTTAATAAGAAAATAGTCATTTATATGAGAAAACTTCTGCAAGCAAAAGTAGTGTTACAGTCAAAACCAAATATGATTGAATGATGTCTGTTAGGTGTATACGCATACTACTAATCTAGTAACCTTACAAGATCCTGCATTTTTGTCCTCAGTATGTCAGTTCCACTCCATGAACTAAAAAGTAAATGGAGACCCCATCATTGCATTCTTCTATTGGAGTCATCACTGAACTCCAGAAGAATCAACTTTTTCTGGCTGCAGAGAAGAGGGATCGCAATTCTCTGTGAACATCAGATGAAGCAGAGGAATGAGAGGTTCATTAAGTACCCTTCCTTCTCTTGCACTTGCTTAAGAAAAAGAGAAAGTTAGACTCAAGGTTGCTGGTGATAGACATTTATAATGGTTTGACCTTGGAATTCAGAAAATTATTTTAACAAAACCAAAATGAATCCATTTTTTAGCACTTCATAACAACATACTGAAAACACAGGTAGCACATTTTTAAAAATTAAGAAACGTTGCCAATCACCTTTCTGCCATTAACATGAGTACAACCTGTTTGCACACCTACGTGATCACTAACTCTGAATTTTGGAAAATTCAATCTGCAGGAGGTGTGAAGTTTTCAGTGATTTGTGCAGCCAAGTGAAATAGTGACAGAGAAAATGGCCAGACTGCACAGCATCCAAGAGGATGAGAAAGAAATCAACTGGATTTTATCTCTGAGCCAAACAGCTTCAAGAACCTGAACCTTTAGCTGAAGCAGAGAGGCAGGAAGACCATGCCCATGAAGTTGGAAAGTGGAAACTTTCATCATGAGAAAATGTGGAATCTGATGACTTCTCACACCAGGAAGAAGACTCCTGCCTTACCTAAAGACTTTTAGTTACTGCATAGGTTTAGTGCCCTCATAGTTGTGAGTGCCATCAACTGAATCAACTTTGGAGGCACAGCATGAGCTACTCCAGACCACGGAGGGAAGAAGAGCTAGCAGGTTTCCAGCTGTTGAGGAGTGAGACACAAACCTGAGCTGTCTTCTAGGAATGTATGGCATTTGCATGGGTTTTGCATTCACCCTTGCTGTTCTTCCATGCAGGTGCCAATCATATTGTCAAAGAGACCTGGAAAATCAATTATGACAACATGGCTGTGGTGGTCATGTTCTGAGGCTCTGTTCTCACTCCTACCAGTGAGAGGGACAGCCTGAGGAGGAATGGATGGACCATGAAACTCTCTTTGAAGGTCAACAGATGCTTGGAACAGACAGGATCCACCTAAGTGGAGCAAAAATATTCTTGCCAGCAGTCTGGCCAACCTGTTTAAGAGAGCTTTAAAATAGAAATGACGGAGAAGAGATTCCTCAACAAATAAACAAGATACCTGTAGATGGCACAGACCAACCAAGGGCCTGAGGTGATAGGAACAGAAGCAATATAGCACTCTTCAGAACAAAGCTAAAGTAGAATCACTTCAAGTGGACATACATTAAAAAGGAATTGTCAGTAGAAAGTTATGGGGAAAATGTATTCTGGAGAATATTCGGATTCCTCTCTGAAATATCAGCACACTAATGCATGCAGCAAGGCAAACAAACAATTATAAGTGTCACTAGCAGGTTGAGGGAAGTGATACTTCCCTTCTAAGCACTGTGAGACTACATCTTCAATGTTATGTCCACCTACAGGCTTCCCAGTAAAAAATATAGACTTAGCGGAGCAAGTCATGAATTTCCATGAATATGCATAATGGAGAGTAGCACTTTTCAAGAAATTTCAAGAAATATAAAAAAATTCACTATTATCTACAAATGATGCCAGCACAAACACAAAAAACAACTTCCACAATTGCTTTTCACTTCTGCTAGGAACGATTAAAAAAATCTGCATTACAATCTACATATTATTCAATGTATGATGACAGTTTCAAGAAATATACTAATTCCTCTGTGTAAATTAAATTACAAATGTATTTAGTGAAAAACAAGTCTCAGCTAAAGTTCCTAAAGTGAACATACTGAGTAAGTATCAGAGATGGCTCATACTGATGTCTATAGTGCAATTTATTAGTTGTAAGACAAGTTAATATTATCAACATTAGCTTGGTAATCTAAACTAATCAGGTGTTGAATGGGTTGTGAATTTATTCCACTGAAATTGCACCATATGCTTGTAAGAAAAACACTAAGAGTCTACTTGTGAAGCCAAAAAAAACGAATTTAAGTTTTAATTATAAAATACACTGTGGCCTCCATCCAACTTAGCTTCTAAAATAAATACTTGCAGCATACTTTTAAATACAAAAACTTCACTTTTGCAATGCAGTTATCTGTGGACTAGCTGTTGATATTCTGTTCTTTTCCATGCAAATTATCTAGATCAACAGATGTACACACATGCCTGCACACTGCATGCACAAACACACATACATACAAGCTAATGTCAGATAGGATAAACTGAACAAAAGCTAGGAATGGGCAATCGGGAAAAGCAATTTGAAACATTTTTTTCAAGAGTATGAGGTATATTTTAGAAGCAGCTCTGGCATTAACACAAATGGGAAAGTGTAATGCACCAGTAGATACAGAGTGAACAGATTACAGAGTTAAAAACTAAAAGAATTTGGCAAATTATCTAGTAGCGCAGATCACTAAACAAGTCATTTACCTCTGATATAAACTCAATTTTTCACTTTTATTCAGTCATCTATAAAAACAGTTTCTTTTTTTAAACCAATGTACCTGTTTCAAAACACAGAATTGGCATAGTATGTTTCCCTGGCAGTTTTAACCTAAAAATATTCATTCATCCATAGTACCATGTGATCACTTTTAAACACTGTTATTTACCTCCTGTATTACCTTCAGTATTTCACTACTGATGTTTGCAGCAACAAAACAAGTATATATGTCATTACAGGATTTACATTTACAGTGGGTTTCACATTACCTGGTAAAAAGAAATGGGCTTATGGCATAGATTTGTTGCAAATTCAAAAATATACTGCCTTCATTTTACACTTCACTTGAAGTGAAAATAAAAAAAAAATAGACAACACTTTAAATTACTTCATATCAAATCTTAATACAAAATTAAAATGTACTGGACCAAGATTCACACTGAAAGTGAATGTAGCAGGGATTCCTGTAAGGCAAGTCACACTCTGGCATAGCTAGACACTCACACATATCCCTTCCTTCCTCTAGCCTATTTCTTTGCTGAGAGACGGTGGTCTGCAGTACAGTGTCATTTGTTCTTCATTCACTCATTTCAGAATCCATTTAGTAGAGAGACTTCAGTCTATATTTCCAAGTTTTATTTTTCAAGATGGCATGAAGTAATTCAATGCATTTTATTACAATTAAAATACATAGGTTGTTCTAAAACTAAATCCTTCCATTTATTTCCAAGGAAATCACAACAGACACAAAGAGCACAATAACACCGTTCGATACAGCAAATTCTTAGGTACAAAACTTATTTTTCTCCATCACGAGCTATGCATTTTCATAAACTATGACAAACAACAGACATGCCATGCTCATAGATATCTGCAGCAGTGGAGGTAGCCCTCTCTTGCGGCCACCACTGCAAAAATCACCGCTCACTGACTCACTGTGCTCACACCCACTGTTTGGTCTCCATCAACGTTCAGCAAATGCTGATGAATGTCAATGGGTGCCATTTTTTTCTGCATGGAGGAATCCAATGGCACACCTTTGCTTCATATGCACTTCTATGTCAGATGCCTTTCTGACAGACTGCCCCCCTGCTGCCATCTGTCACACAGCAGCAAAATGTGATGGGACATTGGTGGGAAAGTTCAACTAGGAGGGTCCTACTACTGTACCACCAAAATTCACCTCTGATGCCATGGGCCAACACTGTAAGACAGAAGGCACTGTTCTCATTCCTCAAAAGTATTCTTTTATTTAACTGTATAGACTTAACCTCCTTCTTCTACCTATGTCAATTTTCTTCATTTGGATATGTTATGTGGAAACACTAGAGACTGGAACTGGCAAGTGTCATATAAGGTTATATTAAATATTGTGTATAAAATTCATTTTCATCAAACACTATGGATTCCATTAATACTGAGATTATGATTACATCTAAAACTTTCGTTTTCTTTGAAAAATCTCATATATGAGCAATGGAGCTGATACGATATAAATAACTTTAAATCAGCTGAGATTTTGGTCCAGAAGGAGAATCCAAATCTGCATGTGTTTCTTCTGATAGCTGCCCATAATACTTTATTTTCTACCTATTATATGTAGGCACAGGCACCTATGCAGAAACAACTGTGTGGGTAGATTTCTGATAACAGGTGTCTTTAGTTTTGGCCAAAAGTACTGCTGGACATAGTTCATTCTGAGATACGTGCTTTTGGGAAGCATATTGGAATAACTTTAAGAAAATTTCTACTTTGTCTACTAATAAAGGAAAAGATTCAAGCCACATCTGTAATGTTGTGTTTTCTGAACAAGATGTGCTTGTTCTACCAAGGATATGCCAATAATTCAAGGTAATCAGCAGGATACATTACAGAGGAAACTCTGAACCAACAAGCTATACAAACAAAATAGCAATCAGAAGATTTAATGCATTTCTGATGTACATTTAAGGCATTGACACTGGGCCACAGATGTACATGTGTTGTGTTTTATCTTGCTGAGATATGACCTGTGAGAACCTATTATAGCACATCATCACCCACAACTACTGGGCCCAGCAAAGGAAAAATTCCATCACACATTACTCCTGAAGATATATTAGAGAAACAAATTGTACTTGGAATTGAAAAGTCACAGGCTTATTCTGTCTTAATAAACTCCTGCCAAAAGGCTAAGTGTAAAACCAGAAATACTTCCCAAATGCTGTAACTGTATTATCATCTTTGACATCTCAAGTGCTGCTCAGGGGATCATCTAGATATCATTTCAGAGTTCTCACAATAAATCTGTTTTTTGTTGTTGCTTTTTTTTTAACCTGTGCTTGGTGTTATGTAGTCATTTTGAGTTTGCTGTACTTGAAATTTACTGAAAGATAAAGGTTGTTTTATTACAAGAGCTTTGACACTTTAGTGATGATGATACTGTACACTTTTCAAAATCAGAGATACAACTTCAAATGTTGCTTTAGCTTTTCCAAAGAGACAGTCTAAAATCCTGTAATACATCTCAAGAATCTTAGTATATCTGGTTGTGCTCCTGCACTACCACCTTTCTATTCTAGATTATGCATTTTATTTTTTTTTCATTTTTTATTCTGCAATCAATACTTGCACTCTTAAGTGTTTTCTCTCACACATACTCTATAACTCTTTCATAACTCATTGTAGTATATAGCAATATAGTAAAAACCTCAACTACACCTATTATTTCTGTTATCTTTGACTTTAATAATAGGCATAGTTGAGATTTTTACTATATTGCTATATACTCTACCTATTCTCTACCTCTATTATTAAATATATGTGGAGTTTATAATTTATTGGTATGAGGATGACAATGTTAAATAAAATGTACTAGAAAAAAGTATGTTTTCAAAGTTATTCCAAGTAAACTAATCTTTCATGTAAATCAGCAAAATAAAATTGTCTGTTTCAGCTTCATCTAAGCAAAAGAAAAAAATAAATAAACGGAAAAGAGGAAACTGCAGAGGATGTGGCTATGCTGTGAGTTCAATTGCACTGTTTCACCTTGAGCTCCCATTTCTTTGTCTTGCTGCACTTCAAGCTTGCCAGATATTTCCTGGGATAGAATAACGAGATATTTTCCCAAGCAGAGCCCAGGTCTTGTTGAAAACTTAGATAGTAGGTACACTGACTAGACAGTTTGCTCCTTTGCTCTGCCAGACAGCTACCCTTACATCGAGAAATATATTTACATAATCCTCCTCTGCACAAAGTAAATATCCTCAGCACTGTGCTGTTAGAGTAGAAATATACAGAACAAAAAATCCATCCCAGTGATCATCTTGGTTCCAATATAAAGATTTTTTTTTCTTAAAGAACCTTAAGAAACTTCTGTAAGTGTTTTAGTCCCAGCAACGAAAAACACTTTGGACCAAGAAGAAGAACCAGCCTCAACCAGTGCTTATAACTAACCAATGTTTGGGGTACCAGGTAGCATAGTAGAGATGATGATGAAGTGATCTCTTAAGCATGTGCAGAGGAACCAATCAGGGTGTTCCACATTGTCACAAACAGTGGAACCTCAAGCTAAAAATCCAGAAATTACTTCCACTAAAGGGAGAGTTTGTATGACCAGGTAGTGAAACAAGCACGTAGTGAGTAGCATATAATCACGTCCTAGAGAGTCCTATGGACATAGGTGTAAAGGCCTATGAAAGAAATAACAAATAAGAGTATGTTAGAAGTTATGCAATGTAAATTGGTAAAAATACTGCTAGAGGAGCTGACCATAAGCAGTAAGGATGCCGTTCACTCTCATTCATTGTACCAGGAAAATGGAATGACTTTGGAGTAATAACAATATGGGAGGATATTCAAATGGCAGAAGAAATCTAATTTCTACCTATGGTGAATCTGACAAGGATCATGAATAAAAGCTGCAGCTGATCATCTGACATAGTTATAAATGAACTAGTTTTACTTTAATACAACAGTATTTAACAGTTTCTGTGGGTGCTTAAAGGAATAATTCTGGCATTCCTACTACATGAGAAGCAACCTATAGAGCAGAGGAAGATAGTGGCTGAAAAGTACCAACTCCTGTCTTTGTTTCAGCAAGATGCCAACTCAATTCTTCATTCAGAGCCTTTCATCTTACTGGGTAACACCTAAGAAGCAGTGTTGAGAACAGCATTCAGTATCTATAAAGACAGATATGTATGTAGGTACATCAGTACATCTATATACATCAGCAAAGGTAATCCAGATCAGGCCAGTGTTACAGTGTATCACGTATCTTAGCAGTCATAAATACATTTTGGCGCAATGGAAAGTGAAGTGATGCAGCAATAAACAAGCATGCAGTAGATATAAAAATTATACGATTATTGTCTAGTCTCTGCACTTAATATTTAAGTACGAAACAGGAGATGGTATATCTCTGGTAGGTTTTCTCTTACAAAACATAACTGTGCACTCTCAGTGTTTACAAATATGCCTACTTGTTTTTATATTGAATACTTCTTTCTCAAATAATTCTGGCTTCTTGATTTCAATGAGATCTTGAAGCAACTAATGAATCATTGTATAAAACAATTTGTTGCCTTTTGGTCCAAGATGTACTAGTATGTTGCTCTTATTTTAGGAAAAAGGGTAAATATCAGTGTTCAAAATACTTTTTCTCATTCAGGTGTCCTTTATGTTTCTTCTTATGTACTTTTTTTTAAAGTTTCAGCCTTTTTTAATACAAAAGTGTTGCAAGTACTGAACTTAGTGTCATTTCCTCACAAGCAATATTAACTCTCATGTCTTCCCCACTAGTCATTCATTTTCATCCTTGTCCATTTCCTCAGATGTTCTTTTGAAGGTGACAAATTAGAAGTCTACAATGACTCTTACTGGGTGAGCAGTATGACTTAGCATCTTGCTTATCGGGGGAAGTCTCTCCTTTTCTTTCCCAGTGGTACCTTTTCTTCTGACAGTTAGAAGTCAGTATGGTTGCTGCTGAGTTTTTTGAGTTCATGTGTGGTATTACAAGAGAGCTTCACACCTCCTGCAGTATACATGCTTAAGTTGTCAGAATGAAATCAACAAACATTTCTACCTTTGCTTCAATGCTTTGCAAAACCAAAACAGCAGATTACTTCTTGCTGTATGTAGGCTCCTTCACACAGCTCTTTTACATCAGCAATAAATAGTTAGGCTTAGCCAACTACAGATAAAGTATCGACTTGTCATTTCCACTGTGATGAAAGTCAACAACTGTGGTGTGATATGAAAGTGCACTGAAAAGAATGATGTTCTCATTTTTCTGGCATCCAAGTAAGACAAAGAAGACAACTGGGTTCCACAGTTGTGCATCAGTGCCTTGTAGTTTTAAACTCATTAAAGTTACCAGGCTTTGGTAAATGAATGAAAAGCAAATTGATCATTAAATGGTGTGATAAAACATGAACAAGACAACTAGATTCTTGGAGCTTTCTACACGGCAGATGTACCAGCCTTATAAGCAACAAGCTTACAGTGTACACCTGCAGACCAAACTAAATTGTTTAGATTGCACTCTTTACTGTAGGTCAGGGCTGTTAATCACCGGTATGCCCCAAGGCAGCCACATACAGCCTTATTTATGGGCAAATCAAGAAACTGAAATACTGAACCGTGCCTGATTAGCTGCACTAATATGCTACTTGTGGCTAATTTCTGAGCTGCTTAATTCGCAGGTGTTTGCCCCAGCCAATAAATCATGCTTTCTACCTCCTCTTTGCACTCATGGACCTGCCATGCATATATGCAGCCTGTTTAAGTGACAAGCAGGAAATAATTGATGGTGCATTAAATCACTCTAGTGTTTAGTGAACTAGCTTCCCTTCGAAACAAGCCTTGCTACGTTCCCACTCCCAGGCTCATTTCAGATGTTATTGTAACCCAAGTCTTCTGTGCTTGCAACCTTTCAAAGGTACAATGTGTACATTTCCTCATTTTTATTTGTTTTACTTGTAGAGCACACTATTTGCATAAGACATCGCTATTAAATTTTCCACAACAGTTAGTCGTCAATGCGATGAAGCAGAACTAAATTCTACTGACTGAGAAATTGAAAGGGAAGGAACCAGGAGCCCCAGCAGCTCTGGCCTTACAGTTTCCCTTTAAACATTCTTAAATGAAGCTGTCAGTAAATATGAGTTCTCAGTCATGTTTTATATTGATCATCATTAACTTGCTAGTTCTGATTGTTTCTGCATTAATGTTTCAGGTGTGACATGGGGATCCAAAAATGAACTTATGGAAATACTTAGCTCTTAATGTCAAAACCAGGTGGATTTAAGCTTTTTGTTATATTTTTTATTTTATTTCGACACAACAATGTGTTTCCCTCAAGGTTTAAACAAACAAGCTGAATACTTTCAAGATTTTAACTGGAAATAGGGACAGACGCACACTTTTTTATTGATCTTGTAAGATTTTGGTACCTCTCATAGTATGTATGGATACCTAAAGCTATTATTACCGTTGGATAATTTCTGGTCTTCACCTTGCTGAGGTGGGCACAGTTCCTTGAGTATTTCTGGTTGATTCTCACAAATCTTTTTTATATTTCTTACGGTGAATATTCTTTGGAGCAAAGGATAAGAGCCAAGACCTAACCACTTCTTTCCACAATAAGGAGTCTATTGTCAATGTCCGTAATAGAATTCCTTTGCCAGTATTCTAGGGCCTAAGCTAAATAATCTCTACATAAAGGATATCAGCAAAGAAGTAAAGATTCCCTCCTTTGAACATTTTCATTGGTTGCCTAGGCCTTATTCTGAGATCAAAGAGAAATTGAAACCAATGTGAAATTAGGTTGTCTGCTTATTAGTGTGTAACACAATAAAAATATTACTGTCTTGCAAACCACAGTGTTGCCAACAGTTCTCTGGTTATAGCCAAATGTGGGAATTTCTGGAGAGAGATTTTATGGAGATACTTCAAAGTGTTAATATGAACTTATCAGAGTGTCAGACTGTCTAAGGTACATTTACATGAGGCTTTCTGCCCTGCTGCAGCTAAGGCCAGCAGTAAAATTTCAGCTCTAGAAGTAAGGGAGCTGGATAAAATAAAATTAAAGGAAACAGAATAAAGATAATAAATGCTACAAATGGTAGAAAAGATGTTTAAATCGAATGCATTAGACATCCACAACAAATAGCAATCATCCTCATCATCAAAAATTATTTTTTTATATACTACACAAGAAGTCACGTAGTTTAGTATAAAAAGGCAAAGCAGAAAACGGTATATCTGAAAAAATGTTATCCTGTTCAGTCATATACAACTAGGGAAGTTTTTAAACTTGAGGACATTTTTACGTTATTAAATAAGGCATATCAGGAGAATTTTTATACTCTTACAGAATAAAAATAATAGCAAACAAAAACAAAACAAGAAACTGTTCTGTTCAAAGTAAATACAGGCTTGAACCTTGATGTGTAATCTATAAAGTGAACAGAAGGTCAAAGTTTAAATCGAGAACCTAAATGCCCTGTACTAGCCATGGATGAAGACACAGCCCTGAGTTACATGGTCATTTAGCCTGACCTAATACAGCGATTTTATGTTCTTATCTTCTGAGGCAATAAAATGAAAGTTCTGCTGTCAGAGTGTTTGCTCTAGCCTTTCCCTGCTTTCCTCAGATGCCAAGAACAGGATTTGTGAGCTTCTGGGGAAGCTGTTAAGTCATGTTTTGCCATAGATTTGCAAAAGGGTTAGGCTATGATCTGGATTATAAGACATTTTTAATACATTTGTAAATTTTAAGGCCAGAAAAAGCCAATATGTTTGCCCAAAGTAATTTCCTTTGCTATATAGTAGTAACATTTTCTCCTAAGGTGTTTCTGAAATTGAAGGAATTGTTATTTTCCATTAAAAAAGTTTGCTTCGATTATTAAACTAGTAGCTTAACCTAGAAAAAACAAATATATATATACATATTTGTATATATATATATATATATATAAAATTTATATATATATTTATATATTTAATGTGGAATACGTTTGCAATCTTTTAATGTTAATTCAAGTATAAAAATTGAATTTGTACTTCAATTTATTTTGTGCACCTTGAGAAGTTAATAAGAAAATTATCTAACAAAGAAAGATAAGTCATAATGTCTGACCTGAAATCTTCAGGGTGAAATTTTCAAAGCTCTGTTACATTGCATTCTCAAAAACCATCTAGCTGACACAGTGTAAAGAAGCATAAATTTCAATAAAATGGCATGACATTTTTTATCTATTTATCAACTGAATTTTTTACTTTCTTTTTAATGTTTTGTTTTCTAAGAAGGTTAGTAAAGAGAAATAAAATACATGCACATCAATTAACCTCATTTCAAGATAAAATAATGCAGTGCTTTGACTCAAAAAATAAAAAGTAATAAAAAAAATTCCCTGAAGTAAGTCTTCTCATTGAAGCGAATGTTTTAGTGTTTTTTGTTTCTTTATTTTAGTTAAAATGGATTTTTTTTCTTCCTTTAGCATTTCTTGAAAATTTCACTAACTTCCTACTAAGAATTTTTGAAGAGTGTTCTTGAGGATTAACAAATAGCTACTGAAGATGTATATTTAACCAGTATCACACTTTTACAAAAATAAAGGTGACATTTTCTATGACATTCAGTGGATATATGGAGGTAAGTATCCATGCTGAATTGAATGACATTATACAAATAAAGAAGTGCAACAAATTTAAAATTGATTATAAGGTCACAAAAAAGTACGACTAAAACAGAGAACAAACTTGTACAGAGCTTCAGCTCTTCGTTTACAGTATGTTGGATTTGCAGAAATAATACATAACTTTTTGTCAGCTAAAGTCCAAGGGAAAACTCCAGCTGTATTAAATGAATACATGAATAGGGAATAACATATACCCACACTGCCAGTATTTCTAATCGGACTTGGTATTTTGAATATCTTAGGGTTCTTGTACCAGTCTAGAGAAATCTTCCAGAAGCATAATAGACATTGGCTCAGTTCTGAGTATGTTATACAATCTGGACTCTTGATCATATGATGAATTTGAAAATGAAAGTATTTTCTGAAAAGTAACCTTAAAACAGATTTATTTTTATTTTCTCATAATTTTTGCTACTTTTTAAAGAAAGCCAGTGAATTTTTCATTAGAAGCTGCACACAAGGTTCAGCTTAGGATAATAAATTAATCACAGTTATTTTTTCAGATATATTTTTTTCCCACTTAGTCTGTTTGATAGAACAAATACACTGATGCCTCACTTACATTAACCTCATACTGAACGGTTACACAACTGTAAAGCAAAGATCACCACCTGTGATTTTCAGACCAATTAGTCACATCTCTATATTAGTCTGGAAATCTAACTTGAAGTTTCTATTCTTTAAATAAATAAATAAATAAATAAATAAATAAATAAATAAATAACATACACTTGGAAATATCTTTATAGACTATCTTAATTTTTAAGCTTTTTCTTTTTACCAATATGTGTACCAATTCAAATACATTCAGTAAGGAAGTCGCTCTCAAATTTGAATGGTTATGAACAGTCCTGGGCAAAAATTACAAAGAAAACACCCACTTTTAATGATAAACTAATGTAAAATTATGCACAAATCTAACTAAATGTTGAAATAATCCTCTTCAGCCAAATATTTCCTAACACAAAATAATGTTTTAAAACTACAAACCTTATGAAAGATTATAAATTCCAAAACTCAGCTTCCACCTTAGGAAAAAATACACTGAGGAGGACTAGAACACAGTTAAGATCACCCAGAAAGCCATACTCACAAGATTAAGTGAAAACTACAACAAACATCATGCAATCTTGTAGAAGTTTATTAGGATGAGGAGCAGCATTGGCCTGCTGTCACCACTGGGTATTCACTACAAGCATTCTCCACTGAGTTTTTTGAAGTTTCACTGTTATTATTAAATAGTGGTGAGAGGAGGGTTAAGATTGTTACAGTTCCCTTAATTGTTCTTCTACATATTCATGATGCTCCGAATGTTTTACAAAGTGAAACTGTGCCGTGCAATTTTCATGCCTAATTTCTGATTTTTGAGAATAATTCCAACAATAAACTACAAAGTGATCTGTGCTAGAAACAACCAAAAGGTATTCGGCATTTAAACCTATATTAATAGTGATTCTTATTATTATTCAATTTTGTTTCTGTTAACTTCATTCACCTTGAATTATTTTTCAAGTCAAATATCTACTGTGTATTTCTTCACATTCTGATCAACACCAAAGGAATAATGTATGACAATTCATAAAAAAGGAAAACAGAAATGTATAATGCAACTTAGCAACACTATGTAATTGTCATATTGCTGAAGTGTGAGGGATATGGGAGTGTCAAGAAGTGTAGTTTCTGCATTTAAGAATTAAAGGTGTGCCAGCCCTCACTGTCAGAATACACTTTCAGGAGGCAGCAATGGAAGTTTATATTACAAAGGTCACTCAGAGAAGAAGAATGTCACAAAGTTAAGTACATCCAGGGAAGATCAGATAATAAGGAATATCTTCTTCAAAGCTAAAATGATAGATTGCAAGAATGGTAGAATAGAACACACGGCAGATAGAAAGGGAAATCAAGACATGAAAAAAAAAAATAGAAGGGTAATATAATATAAGTGAAGCTGTAGAAATCATAAAAGAAATGCTTGGAAACAAGGGAGAAACTTATTGAATAAAATAAAATTTATTCAGAGCATTCAGATGGCAAGATTCAGAAAAATAACCAGCAGAGTGGCATCTTAGCTGATTGCAAGATGCTTGACGAATACATTTTTAAAAAATTGTCATGTGTTTTCATATAACACCATATGAATAATTTAACAGCAATGTCAAGATTTATGAAACGAGTATTATCAGTGAAATGTTAATGCCTGAGACAAGAAATTGTGGGGGTTTCGGGTGACTGTACAGTTCTTTTTCATATAAACTTATAGCATTTAACATAGACTCATAAAGTGGGCACAAGATCTTTTTGGATTTCCACAATATGAACAAAGATGAATGCTTGATGAATTTGGGAATTCTACAGTAGTTATCACTTAATAAAATCTTTGGTAACTAGAACATGTATTGTACTGTCAAAACTATATTTATACCAAATAGCAAGTGTAATTATTTTTATTTAATATTCTGCTTCCTGCTCATCATAAAGTGTTTCTTTGTGCTGAACAAGAAATTTTATGATGTCATTAAAATGTTATAGACACGATTATAATGTAATGTTAGTCATTTTGCCCTTGGAAAATCTATAAAGAAGAGTTGCTTGCTTGCATGCTCATACACAACACAGGACAGTCCATACCCATGTCCAGTTCCTAAGGATGGCATCTGTTGAATCTACATCAAAAAAGGCAATGTTTATATTCACCATATTAGGTTGGTGTCTGGGCATGGTCTAGACCATTGGATACTTCCAGCTACAGAAACACTGGCCTTGAGTCAGCCTAGGAAAATGCATCCTGCTGTGCTAATGTTGATTCCTAAATGCTTAAAAATTCTGGGGTTAACCCATTACACCTTAGAAATCTGAATACTGCTATAACAATTGGCCCTGTGGCAATTGGCACTTCTCTAAACTAAATAAAAACTAATATTTTCTTATGCAACATATTTTTTTCATTTCAGATCTTTTCCATTCCTCTACTAATTTTACTGTCCTTTTTATAAATGCACAGTACTAACAAACTGAACATGGTACTCCAGCTGGGAACTTTCCAATATAGAATAGAGTTTAAATGTTAGATCACAGGTCTTTGGTTCTTGACAGCGCGCAGTGCTGGTTGCCTTTTTGCAACGTGACTGGCATTGTTGTCCCAGGCTGAGTTCCATTAAAACCACCCAAATCTTCTCCTCCTGACTAGAAAGCTTGTTTTTGTGCACATATTTATTCCTATCTAAGCACAATGCTCTCCTGATTCAGAACATCTACCTTTTCAATTTGTCAGAAACATTTATTTTTAATTCTAATTATGCCCAACAATGCACCGCAAGCCTAAGCATATCTACAGATTCCTTATGCATTCTCTCAAGTCCTTTGCCCACCTTTCTAGAGACACTCAAACCAGAACACATCCCTGTGAAGTCTTACTCATTTTAGTCTTTTACCTCGGCAATGAACCATCAACACCTACCAACAGGGTATTTTACAATTTACTATGATTTTTTGTGCTAATACATTAATCTAAACCACATTTGCCAACCTCTCCTGTAAAACCAAAGTGCAACATGCCTTGCCAAAGCTGCTTTCTGCGACTCCTTTCACCAATCCTGTGTATGTTCTGATATGTTTCATTCCTCCACATCTCTCCACTGTCGTTTTTTTTCTTCTTTGTTATCACTCAGGTATCCATAAATTCTTTGAGTATTTGGTGTTTGGTTTTTTTTAAGAACTGAAACTACTGTAACCAGCATATATTTTCTACTTCTTTCTCCTTTTCTTATTCATATCTAATGACTTGTTTTGCCATTTTCTGTTCTTTCACAAGGTCTCAGAGAAAATGGCTACTGTGCCTCCTGTATCCTCTGACTCGTGATTTGCAATACCTGTAGAATTGCTCTCTTCCCCAGCTCTTTCCCTACTGTTGTCTGATTTCTTTGCCCCCTGCCACAGGACTGTGTTATCTGTGTGAATACAGTCAGTCCTTCCACTGAAATCTAAAACATTCTGCCTTGCGGTAAGCTGTCATCCTTACTGGTAGCCTTTGTGTTACAGCACATCCATAATTACTGAGAAGGTAGAGGAAGAGTAACCAAGTGAGCTATTATCAATCTATTAAAACTACTTTCCTCTTTTTTTAATGCAAAAGTATATTCTTTTGCATTAATGTTTCCTATCTTTGGTTTGATGTATTTCTTACAGAGAAAGGGAACCTCTCTCCTTCTGCATCTCTTTCTGTAAGTCTGCATTCTTTCTTTACTTCTTGATCTCTGTTTCTAGGAGTGACAAATCTTGTATGATCTAATGAGATTAATGTTATAAAGTGAATGGGAAGCTGCACACTTTCTCTGACTAATCTCTACCCTGGTCTAAGGGGCTTATTTGCAGCTGAAAGTCCTGGCAGTCTAGAAATAAATGCCTCATAAAGAATTACTTAATTTAGTTAATAATGTTTGAATCAAGTCATTCTTCATTTTCCATAAAACTAGAATAGGCTAGAAGTAATTCAATTATTTTTTTTACAAGTACTAATGAATAAAGTAAAAGTGTAATTTCCAATAAATTACATAGTTACTCATGGTGTGAAAAACTGTGCACTCAAAACAAGTTAAAAATGTGTCACTTTTATTTTTATAGTATGTCTTTTAGAAGAGATATTAAAGCTCTGTTTACTTTATCCCAAGGTACTCTATAGAAAACTGTAGATTAATTTTCCCTCAGAGAAGCCTTATAGTATTTCACCCCTGAAAGAAAAAAAAAAATAAAAAAGCCTTGGAAAGAATCATTCAGGTACCTTGTATAAATTCTTCAGTAATAAGAAATACCTATTTATGCATTTCACACATAGCCTGTATCTGTTGAGAAAATATATTCTTGCCCTGTTAAATGAAAGATTTGGATTTTTTTCTGTCTGAGTCTTTTTGCCCCAGTTATAAATAAAATGCAAACTTGGGTATAATCCTGCCCTCTCAAATAGTGTTGTTTTTTCTCTGGGCATTGGACAGGACAGAAGAGTCATGAAAGGAAAATAGGGAATGAAATACCACTCCTGCCATGCACTTCCCTTCTCTCCTGTTTTCCTACCAAAGCTCAAGAGAATCTCTATGTGTTCATGGAAATGACTGAAGAACTGATTTCATATTCTCAAATATAAAAAGAGGCAACTTATAAGAGTACAGCATTTATAAAAATGTGACTTACTGCAAGCTGGGATCCCTCTTGGCATACCTGCATGCAAGGGTTGTCTATGAGTAATATATCCACTGATTGTGCTGGTGCACTGAGGGGAAAGAGGAAAACACAGAGATTCAGAAAATACATATCTCAGTAACCATAAATGAAGCAAATCCACTTTAGCTTTGCTGTGACCTCCAGGAAGCAGAGCATGAACTGCTTTGATTTATCACAAAATTGGAGCTTGCATCCAGAAATGTAAGTGTGAGATCGTTTACTTAAAGCTGTAGTCACCACAATAATCTTTAAGGAGCCAGATCCTCAGGCAAGCTGATGACGTGCTGATGTGCTAAGGCCCAGAAAGCAAGGCAGATTTCCAGGATGCTTTACCAATACGGTAATATTGACAGGCTGTAAATTGTTTTTTGTGCTTCTTTCTAGCCAAATAACCCTTAAGGAAAGTGTGATAACAGCAAACACATTTCACCAGGTCTTTATTCCTGAGGATGTAAGACTCCAGAATAAACTAAACCAGCAATGCTCGTTCTGAAGACAATGTATTCCTACTTAATTCCGAAGAAGAAGGAAAAAAAATGCAATACAATCTCTTCCTTTGCAGCTGATTTTGTCTGTAAAACATGAAACCAGCTCCTGCATGGATGGTGCTGGGTCCAGTGTTAGTGCGGGATGGACGTCAATTTAGTGAGAAAGAGGTAGTGGCCACTAAAGCAGTCCAGAAAAAACAGTGCCATAGATTCAGATATAACAGAAGAACAACTGTTTGTGAGACCTCTGAGCTTTATGTGTTTCAGTGCCATGGACGTGAACACAATTTTTGCCAGAATTTTTTTAGGTGTAATGTCCATTTGGCCATACATTCGCTTTTCTGATAGATGAAGGTTAGACTGTGAGCCTTACCAGCTCCACTGGCCAGTGACCCATCACCTTTCTCTAAATATATCTTATTGCTGTATTTTCTGTTTTAAAGTAAAATTACCTAAATAAAGAACTGATAGTAAAACATTAAATAAATGTTGAATGATTGTTGACATTATATTAAGTTTACAGTATCAATCTTAATCAATATAAAGACCAATAAATATGAATTATTCAGAGAAGGAGCTTTTACTAAGGAGACAGGGTAAGAGAACTGTAAAATAGTTATAAAAATTTAAACAAAGAAAGGTCTTTTTATTTTTTTATTTACAGTAAGCTGATTCGGAACAGAATATTCACAACTAAATAACGTATGATTGGTATTTGCATAGCTATATACTAAGAGTCCATAAAATAGTGCTAATTATTGATAGAAATGCCTAGAGTACTTTATCTCCTGTAATATGCTAATGGAACATTTTTATTCCCAAAACAGTAACTTGTGTAGGCCAACCACTGGAAGATATAAACATCTGCACAGATGAACAAAACTGTGTGTGGTAATATGTCTGCAAATTTATCTTACAGATGTCATTTCCAGACATGAAGACATGATAATTGTTCTGTAACTAGCTCTAATTAATTAGGACCTTAAAAGGCTATAAAAAATTACCATCACCATTTTTGAAAGTACTTTAGAAAGATAATTCTGTATTTTTTTATTCAGTGTTGAAATGTGGTAATAATTCAGTTATTCATATTCCTCCTTAGATTTGTTTCCACACCACACACTTTATCTAGAATGAAATAGATTATTTTTTTCTCTTACAAGTATCAAGGCTTTCCAAGTTTCCAGTACATATTTACTTTTTAATTTATTTTCCTGTGGGGAGAGTAAGGGAGCTCCAGAGTTATTTAAAATTTATTTTTGCAAAGTCCTACAGCAAATTAAATCAAAACTGAACCACCCAAAATTAAAGGAGTCACTTACATACCCTGTGTATGTATCAAAATATTAAACATTTTAAAAGGAGCTCACACACCCTAGAAACTGAACAAGAAAGAACTTAAACTAGACAGTAAGAAACGGTGAGAAATACAACATTCTCCATCCTGGGCAGAAGGCAGATGAGACCAGGGTATCCAATGCAAGAATCTCATAAATTCTCTTCTGTTGACACAGCAGAACAACACTGACTCCCTGATACTGCCATACACCCTTTTGTTTTTATTTTCTCTGAACTCAAGAATTTTTCAATCATGTCTGCTCCATGGCCAAGCTTCAACAAGAAAATGGACAATCAAACCTTTCCAGCCACCTCATGGAGCCTGAATGTGTAACACAAAAGCTGTGAGGCTGAATCCATTCAGGCTCAGCCATGTTTTGGTCCTGCTAAGTGATTTGTTAAAGCCTGGTTAGGACAAGTAAAACAGCTCTGATCAATATAGAATAAAACTAAGCACCTAAATCTACTCCTGAAAACTGTTACTTAATTTCAAAGCATTACAGGGCTGAGAAATCTTTTTTTTTTTTCTTTCTGTTTTCCTAATAACTGTATCCACTGAAAATATTCACTTCCCAACGTCTGCATTTTTGATGTTCTGTAAATGTTTTCTCAGTGCCTCACATTATTTTCATGCAGCATAATATTTTAGTATGTTATTATTTTTGTGGAATTATATTACAAACTCCTAAGTAGTGTTTATATTAAGTTTTCCACAGATATAAATCTTGGTAGAAGAAAGCATGCCAAATAGGAACTGAACAGTTTCAAACACTTGTTTGACATCTTCAAATACAGTTCATCCTAACTTATGAGTGCTTATGAAATCTAACAAGTCTGAATTGAGATAGAGAGCAAAATTTATTTTCAAACAGGGCCATTTTCTCATAGATACTGGCTAGTCATGTTCTTTTTAACCTGTCTTTCTTTAAAAACAAACAAACAAACAAACAAAAACATGAATAATGGCAAAATAAAATAGATATGACCAAAATTTCAACTCACTTTCCCACCAAAACATGACGCAGGCACTTTATTCATTTCAACACATATACTTTAACTACTTTGCTGGAGAACACAGGCTGAGGACATTTTGTCCACTGCAGAAGTGCCATAGTGCCACTGTGAGACAACATTTAAAAGATAATCATTACACAGAATCCTGAAAACTTCGATGTTCTCTTAGAAAGGAGATCAGGATTCTTGCCCACAGCCGTGCTGAAGGAAAATGGCACACAGAAGCAGCTCACACTCTCCCTTCCGTGTGTCTGTGGTACCTATATATCCATGACTCCTGATCCTTCCCTCTGTTTGGGCTCTGAGCAGCTCTACATAAGAAAGCTATCTTTGCTTGTCTTGTACTGCTTGGTGGAAAATATTGCTCAGGGCCATTAGCTGCATAAGAGTAGGAAAAAAAAATAAAGACTCATAATGCTTCATTTGAAACACAAGTAGTATCTCAGACACGCTACTCAGTGCCCAACTGTCAGTTTGGTGATGCAAACCATTTGGCGAAGCTGATTGACTACTCTTGTCAACAGGTCAAGAGAGGTGATCCTTCTGGTGAAGCCACAGCTGAAGTGGTGTGTGTTCAGTACTAGGCCCACCTGTACAAAAGAGATAAAGCTATTGCAAAGGGTCCAGAAAAGGGCCTCTAAGATGACAAAGGGGCTGGAGCTTTTCTCCTGTAAGGAGAATTCGAGAGATCTGGAATTGTTCAGCCTGGAGAAGACTGAGGGGTAACCTTATGTATATAAATACCTGAAGATGTATGAAGATGAAAGAGACAGGCTCTTTCAGTGGTGCACAGCAATGGGACAAGAGACAATGGACACAACTGAATCACATAATTTCTGCCTGTGAGGACAACAGAGCACTGTGCCAGAGAGGTTATGGAATATCCCTCCTTAGAAATGTATAAAAGCCTCCTGGAAATGGTCTTGGGCACCTTACTCTGGGCGTCTTTTCAGGTGTTGTACTGAAGAAACACACAGGGCCCTGTCAATCACAACAATTCAGATTCTACAAAATAAGTACTAAGTCAGTAGTATAGAAATTTAACAAAAGCCAGCCATTGTGTGTGTACTTCTCTTGGACTCAGTCAGGAGGCTATTACATTAAAATGTATTTTTATATATAAGTGTATACATATATATAAATGGGAAAGAGAGGCAGTGTGTCCTTGAACCCCCCTCTACTGAAGCCTTTTCCTCACAAGGTTATGCACTCACTTAGCGTTCGACAGAATTCCTATTTTTAATGTCCTTAACAAAGAGTCTGTGCTCTCTGAAAATTTCACTTCATTTCAGAAGGATGTCCCTTTCTTGTTCCTCATCTCATGAATGTCCCCGATGAATAATTTCTCCTCCTAAAGTCAGTATACCCCCTGAAGGCTGTTTCATGGAGAGAAAGTCTTCCTCAAGTTCTGCACTTCAGTGATTGAGGTCCCATGTTTATGGAAAAAAAATAAAAATCTTTTGAGAGTCTTGGGGCATTGATATCTTGCATCTCAGCAAATTGCCATAGGGTAGAGCATTCTGGTGTTATCTGTTAATACCAGAAGGTGCAGTCCTATAGATTTTTATGTTAAGATGCAAAACAGTGGCACCTGGTGACTCCAGCTCCTTGAAGAGAAACAGCATTTTTGTATTGAGTCTGTTCCATTCCTGTATTCATCAAGTCACTTTGCTGAGCAAGAACAGATCAGTTAATTTTTTGGCCCAGCTTGTTGCATAGCCATATTAATTGGAATTTTCCATGAAGGATTTATAGGGCATAGTTAAAATGAAATATACTTGCTAACACCTCTGCAGAAGAGTTTATGTTAGAAAATAGATGAGGACTAACAGAGTTCCCTTCAGAAAACAAATGTACATGTATACACTGCACATTGCAAACCAGGTAACATACATTGTTCAGGGTATAAATTAGACACAGGGAAAAAATAGAGGAAGAGAAGATCAAGAACTTAAATCTAAAAAGCTTCCACTTGTCTTTTCCCTTTTCCAGAAAAATAATAATGCAAAATATTTTTCTACTTGTTTTTTTCCCCACAAACCAGCTACCTCTCAGCCACCGGGTGGTAAAGTTTCACTCTAAATAAAACATTGATGGCACAAAAAAAAAAAAAAAAAAAAAAGAGCTGCAAAGAAAAACAAATGACAGTCAGTTCTGACTGTCAATCTACACATTTAATGAGAAACTCTGCTCAATTTAATGAATCCTGGTGCTTCAGTCTACCATCATTTTAAGTAGAACCTGCATACACAACTATGTGGTGTCAATTTGGCGTGTACATTATGGCAGTACAATACACCTCTGAAAGGAGAACTTCATTTTCTGAACTATTAACCATGTAAGCTATTGTTACTAATTTACTGTGAGAAACATGTCTGAAAACACGCCCGTGATTGGCTTGCCAAGACAGATTAGAAATGTTTAATCAAGACCAAATAATTCCATGACTACAGTAGCAGCTTGATTAAAAACAATCAAAAGAAAAAAACATGCGCTACCACTTCACCAGCATGTCAGGGGTGAAAGTCTAATTAGCTGTGGTTGAAGATAAACTAACTTTGCTGTGAACTGATGAGTTGAAAACTGGGGGGTGTTCATCCTCTTGGGTTTGACCTTTGATTTCTGAGTATGATAAAACCTGAAAAGCAGTATTGTTCCTCAGTGTGTGTATTTTATACCCGGGAAAGTAAAAATAAAAATAAAATAAATAAAATAAAAACCTATTTAAAAGCTGCAATTTGACATCAGAAGGAAGCAGCTGGTAACAATGCCTCGTTTAGGAATGTTCACTCATTGCAAGAATATGGGTATACAGTAACCTTGAACAAACTCTTGTGCTTATTTACCCACAAGAGGTGCCAGCACAAACAAAACCCTCTGGTTGTTTTAGGAACCCCTCAAAATTCCCCATGCATTTTCCAACTTTAACAGCTCTGGTGACCAAAGACCATTAGCAAGCCCCAGCCTCGTCCCCTGGACCCACACATACAGCCCCATCCTCACAGCTTCAGCCCCAATCTTCACTGCATGAGGTTGAGAACCGATGCAAACGCAGGCTGGAGAATTTCAGTTCTGGCACGTAGCAAAAACAAGGAGTGGAACAAACGAGAGCTGGAAATCTCTAATTACTGGACCCGGTCACAGACAAACACTGACAAAGGGGCGGGTTGCGTGCACGATTGCCACTTAACGAGGGCCACAAGGGATTCGGGAAAAGTCGAGGAACTTTCCACGGGTGAAGTTGCGCGGAAGGAAGCTGCGGGGCCTGAGGCTGTGGCAATGCTGCCACCTGCTGCCGCCTCACTCTGCTGGGGCTGCGCTGCCCACACTGCTCCCTCAAGTACCGCAGCTGCTGGGTTTTGTCCTCCTCACCTGGCGGAATTCCCAGCTACTCACTGCAATTATAGCACTTACTTGGAAATTTCTCATCGTCTCCTTGAGCATCATCTTCTCCGCCAAGAAACCGCAGTCCTGCTGCTGTAATATCACCAATAATATTGCAAGCTACATAATACTGTGCAACATAAATCTTAGCCAGCTCCTATTTGCCTTTGTTAAATAGAGCCTCCTCTCCTAAACAGAATTCCTATCATTCATACAGCTGTGGAATATGATACACTGCTTGTGGATATGCCTCTTACTGCTTAGTTATCGGACAATTAAATATTATTTTCTTATAAAAATGCTTCTCCCATTAGCAAAAAAGGACTTCCACAACACAATATCTTAATGAAACCCCCATACTAGCAGTGAATGTTAGCTATAAAATTTACACAAATACATGTAAAAATATATATAAATGCACACATGCAGGGAAGTAGGATTAATAAGAGGATTTGAATAAATAAATACATAAATACATGTAACCTAATCATACTGAACAAATATTCTCACTGTGATATTCCACTTCTGCTTTCTCTGGACAATTCATCTGGTTCAATCTAAAATGTGGAGGGGGGAAATACAACACTGCAACAGCTTTCCTGTTCCTTCACTACTGATTGCCTCTGTTCAGGTGTAGTACGAGACTCTAGCATCAAAGAGAACAGAGCTGAATTAAGAAATGAGCTACTCTGGCATCTACTCCTGCTGCACAACTGTATGGCAGGGCAAAAGTTCTGCTACAGCAATTCTGCCTGCTTGGGGCCATGCCAGGAGTTGGACTCAACGATTCTTTTGTGTCCCTTACAACAGTATATTCAATGCTCCTATGAGTCTAAGAACCATGACTGGACAGCAAGAGGGGCTGCACAAGCCACTGAGGAAGCAAGAGGCAAAGCATGTCTTTTCATGCTCCCACAGTCTTAGTGCAAAGAATCTCAATCAAAATGCCTTCCACATAATTGTTCAGGTAGGATGATCTACGGTTGAACTCTCAAAATCAGCTCTGTAGCTGTGTCCTTAAATGAATATTGCCTCTCCCCATCACGTGCACACACACAAGTACGTGCACAATTTCAAATAGCTGTTGAAAAATATCACACAGTATTTTGGGAAGAATGAGTTGTTCTTCTCCTTCAAAATCCTGATTTTCTGTAATTGTGTGTGAGCAACTGTTCAGGACAATGGCATCCTGACTTCATTTAGCTCTCTTCTCTGCATTTTAATATAAATATGTCAGAGTTTTAACATTCATATGCTGCACACACCATCATTGTGCTTGCTTGTGTTGCAATTATGACTGAGCCACTGAGTGCTTTTGACTTCCAGGAGCTGCAGGAGACACTCCATTTCACATAATCATATCGCCAAGTGAATGCTCCTTTTAGCTGTGCAAATGCTTGCCCCATCCCAACACCAGCCATCACTGTGGTCACCCCATGGCCAGACCCGAGGAAGCACATGATAGTGGCACCAGCATCTGACCTCGGATGAAACTAGCAGCTCTTGCAAAGAATCAACCCAACAACAGTGTAATTTTTGTTTTGTTTTGTTTTTTTCCTCCCTAATTAAGGAATCTGCACCTGAATTTTCATTATGAGAAAATCACATCTAATACAAAGCAAGAGGAAGTGTGCCGTGGGAGAATCTCCTGCAGCAATTATTTGGCCTAAGTCCCCGCGTTTCTTACATTATGTTTAATCATTATGTGACAGATAAACTAAGGATAACAGCTGCAGCAGTGGACAAGCCATGATGATTAGCTAAGTTACCTAAGGGTGTGCATTTTAAAAAACATAGCATAACGATGTGACCGTTTAAAAATTACTCACCTACTATTAAACTAACAGAGAATGGTACAGCTCAGCTCCTGCTCAGACGAGCTGATATGATCCTGAATCTCTCCTCTTCTGTTTTCTTCTCTGTACTGCCTGCCCACTTGAAAAATAAAGGCATGCATTCCCATACTCATGGATCTCACAGTTTCCACTTACATACAAAGCCTCTTCTGGGCAGCACGCTGCTGCCACAAAGGAATATTGCATACCTGCAACTTATATAAATGTATTAAGAGTCACAGCCAAAAAAATACCAGTATTTAAAGATCACCTTTACCTGCTGTTATGGTCATGGACTAAATATTATTTATAAATGTATGCAATAATACAGATTATGCAAAGCAGTTTATTTTTTTAATATTTTTTTTTTAGGGCAAAACATTGCCAACCATTTGCTAAACTCTAAAAACATGTTAATAGACTAACTGAACAGCAGGCACAACTGTTAAAAACCTGTTACTGCTAATATGTCCAGCTTCAGCACTACTGTGATTTTAAATCTGCATATAAATGCCATTCAATGGTGGCATCCAAAAGTGTTGAAGAAAGTGTATATAATTCTTTCTGTTGAGGTAACAAACCTGTCAATAGCTATACTTGAGTCACTATGAGCTGGCACAAATCTTTCCTGTTTTACCAGTCAGGTGACTTCCCTTGCCTTTGATTTTCAAGATTTACAGGACACTCAGTCCAAAAGTCCAGATCTGAATACTTTCCTGCTCAGGTAAGACTGATCTGCAAGACTAACAGTGAACTTAAATGCTGTGTCTATGCCTGTTTAAAATATAAAGAGGTATTAGAATGAAATTGATGGCAATGAAAACCCACTCAGTAGTAAATTTTTTGCCATTTTCCATCTCTAAACACAGAAAAATAAGAACAAAATTAATCTGTGCATTGATATGCAACTCTTCACTGCAACAAGTCACTATCTTTTGATCACTGTTTTTTGCTGGGAAATAATTAAACATTAGTGGAAGATCAAGTGTAATCTCCTCTACATGTCCCACAGACACTAGGTTTCATGTGGTCCACAAATGAATTGCAAACCAGTAAAGGAGTTCTTTAATAAAGCACTGCATAAACGTGAGGAACTGAGTAGATAAATCTTTTTTTTCTAAACAAAAAATGCTCAATTTCATCCCAATTTCATTTTCCAGAAAGAACTTTGGCACTGTGAATTCTGAGTTGCTGTCAGGATTATTGTTATGTGAGAGTCATCATTTTGTATTAAAGTTGATGTGTTTTTTTTCAAGAGAAGATGTAAATTGGCCCAGAAACATCCTTTTATTTCTCTGATCAAATGAATGCAGCTTCTGTGGCATGTGAGAATGTCTTGCAATGGACACATGATTAAATGTCTCTGAGGGGACTTTCTTCAAGTTAAAAAGACAATGTCATTCTAACTTGGCAAAAATTCTTCATTGTTTAAAGAAGGAAATGTAAGCAAAAGTAAGAAAATACACTGCAAGCTCTTAAGCAGTCTTCCCCCTGCTTCTCCCCCACACCCCCTTCCCTCCCTCCAAAAAACAAAAAAACAAAAAAAAAAACCAAAAAAAAACCCACCAAAAAAGCACAATCTTCAGCTTATAAGCAGGGCTACAGTGCTTACTCTGTTTACTATTTGCAAAGACGACAAAGGGAAAAAGGTAGGGGAAAGCAGCCCTTTGTCACGGTATAACGAATTGTCCAAAGAACAATATTTTTCAGTGGAATGAATATGAAATAAATAGGCCCAGGGACTCCATTAGCAGGTAAGCAGACATTTCAGATGAAATTTGTGGTGGCAGGTAGAGAGAAATACAGAAAATGAGCATTTGCATTTTTTAAGTCCTGGAAAATAGAAATATTTTATAGCTATGTCATAACCACTGTAATACCACTTTCACACAATAGTTTATAAACTAGGCTATTATTAAGTGATCTGTGAGTAGGCAGCTGTATTTTTCTACAATGTCAATATAACTCTTTCCTGAGGAAATGTACACTGCAGATCTGAAATATTCTGTGTGAATGAATCACCAAGCATTCTTAGATGTCTGAGGAGAAGGCACAGTTTTGCTTCTTCTCCCACATTTGGTATTTAATCTGGTTTTGAACACACTAGCCTCATCTCTTCCATGAAGTATGTGGAAGCTGAAATATGCTGACTCCTCTTGAGCTTTAACCATAGACCAATTAAGCTTCTGCTTTCTGTAATATTTCTATGAGCTGGAAATTACAAGGAAAAGTGGAATAGCATTGTCCCATGTCTCTAATGAGGATAAATACAGGATTAGAAAGAAAAACATCTTCAGTTGAAAAGAAAACTGTTTTATTTTTTGTAAATTAATGTTGGATGGTATGGAATGAAACAGATACAGGCTCTAACACACACACACAAGAAACAGCCTGCAGGTACAGTTATCACAAAGAAAAACAGGAAGAATTTTATAGAAAAGTGTTCAAATTATATTTATTTAAACTGAAGCGTATTATTCCTATTGAGAAGATTGGAGATAGGCCTATGAAAAAGAAACAGTGTTAAAACCAGTTGAAGTTGTAGCACTTCATTTGTCATCTCCAGTACATGAAAGGTTATAACTTGTGGGTTATAGCTATGTACCGATCAAAATGATGTTTGTTTGTTTATTTATTTTCTGGGAAATCAACACAAATGAGTTAAAAAAAAAAAAATTAGTTATGTTGTTTTGCAGGTATGAAATGGAAGAGAATTAGTTATGATTGAAATATTCACCCATTCAGCAAAATACACTGTGATTCTATGCATTGTTTTAAAGTTTGCTCAGGTACTATGCAAAGCAAAGCAAAGCTACTTCACAACACAGGTCTTCCTTCCATTTCAGGTACTGTAAACCACTATTGATTTCAGTGGAGGCAGAATCAGGCTCTTAGAAATGATATCAAGCTGATTCCGAGTTCTCTTATACTTGACCAAAGGTAGTTGTCACCCTTGACAGAGATACAGAAATGGCAAGAGTATCTATACATGCACTTTAAACAGGGGCTTTTAACTGCAGAAAAAGATATCAAAGAATCCAACTTTACAAGTATATGCAAGAGCAGCGTTATAAAGATGATGATTCAGAACAAAGGTTTGCACAGTCAGACCAAATTGCTTGTGAGGTTTTCACCATGCTGCCAGAGAGTAAGGAAAGAAATAGAGGAAATAGTTATTAAAAAGTATTTCAAAACTTGCTGCAATATACTGACTGGGTTTGAACTAATATACAGTCGCTCAATACTCCTAAATTAGTACTTTTTATTAACAGACAAAAGGCACTCAATTAAACTTCTTTTTCTAATCACGTTATGTGTCACTGAGTAATCAGAACATGTTTTCTCTTTCTTTTGACCTTGCCAATTAACATATAAACTTTCAAAGCATTACACTCAGACCTCTGAAAAGAAATATGATATAGAACACAATTAGTGACATAAAGATGAAGGAGACAAATAAAGGGTATCTAAATATAAAGAAATTTCCTAAAAAGTCTTCCTGAAAATGAGACACTGTTATTAGAGATTAGACAGTTTAAAGTGAAAAGACATCTGACATTTGCATTGATGCTGTAGTAATGTAGCTCTGACTTACAGTAGGTGCAATTAGAGCACTCACTCTATGAAGGAAAAAAGAACTGTCACTCTGCAGCAAAGCCCCAAGCAAGGCAGAACAGCTAGCAATGTCTTATCCTTAAATTATGCTTCTGATTTGAGAAAATATTTTAAAAAAACAAGGTTTGAGGTGGATTGCATGGTGTTAGTAACTGAACCTTTCTTCACTTCTCTGTTAATATTATTACAGCAAGATATTACATATTTTTTGAAGCCCAGAGGACAGCTCAAGATTCATCTGCTTGAGTAAATGCACTGATAGGATTATTTTGAAACAGCGTGATGTAAGCAGGCTCTTTCTAATAGAAAGAAACCCCTCAAGATACTCATAATTAAATTGATTAATTTGGCTTGTGAAGGTGCACTGTGTCATTTGATTTTGGAGATAGACCAATATCCAAGAGATAGAATATCACTGTCTCTTCTTTCTTTAGGGATAAATGTACTACTGCAAGCTAACAAGGGAAACACCTCAGACAAAAGCTCCTTTTCAGCTGAACTGATTGAACAGAGTAGTGAATTATAATTTTCCCTGACTCTGCAAAGGAAAGAGTTTCCATGCATTGGAAATAGCTTTGAATGTTCTAAAAAACCTGAAACGCAAACAGTTCAACAAGGAAGACATCCTCTGCAAACCCCATCGTTCATATAAAACCATTTCTTCTGCTAAGAGGAGTTTAAACAAAGCAGATAATGTTCTCACTTGTACATGACCAGGCATAGAGAAGATGATACCCACAATGATACTTTCCTCTTTTCTTGCAATACTACTTATCTTCCTGTCATCTGCCCCCAGAAATGGTCTGGAATTATTTTGTCATTATGTTGCTTACTGTGAAACACAAAATGGGAAAAAAAGAAAAAAAAAGAAAAAAAAAAAGCTCACTGTGATCTCTGAAATAGTAATTGTTTTACAAAATTCAAAATGGAGTTTGATACTCCATAACAGAAAGTTTTATGGAGTGTTGCTGACTTCCAAGTAATGCCCTCACATCCACTCTTAGAGAAAGCCATGAAAGTTTTATCTAGTGGGATCTCTAAACCTTTTCAACTTAGAAAGAGCAATACCTTTCCAGGGAAGTGGAAAACAATATTAAAAATTATTGACAATCCAGTTTGTAAGGATCCCTTAAAAAACTACAGCCACAATGGTAGAGAATGATGTGGGCTTCACTTGCCAAACTCAAGAAAATCCATTATTGAAATCTATGCCAGAAAATTAAATATAAGGTACGTAAGCAAATACAATGTGATATAATAGAAAAATCAGAGCAATTTGGCCAGTAATAAATTTAGAACTACCGGGAAACAAAGTAAACTGACCTATCAAGGAAGAGTCTCTGAATGGTTATCCTACTTCTGTTGACTAGGCATTGCATTAAACTTGATCATCATTTGAACTACTTATGAATAATTGATTTAGGAATAATTTCAGCAACAAAGATCTCCAAGTTCAATTGGCTATGGTTAGTGGAACATATTTATGTCCATTTATAACAATGCTAATCGACAGCAATCCAGACATTGGAACCCTTAAAAAATTAACTGAACATCACAAACTCAAATATAGTCGATCAACATAATCTAATAGAGTGTCTCCCATAGATTACTTAACAAAGATCAATCATAATCACAAGACCCTCAACTATTTCTATTCTCCTGTGGTTATTAAAATAGATGAGATTTTCCAATACGTCTAGAAGATTAATGAATGAGATTTCTGGTAGATCAGAGTGAGAAACTAAATTAGGAACATGCAGTTCTTTAGAAGAACTCCTACCAGTTGCCTATTCTCACATGCAGTTTTTGTCAACAAAGTTCCACTTGGATTATCATTGTAGATCGCAAAGAAAGCAGGATGATCCAAAGGTACAGAATATTTATCAATTCCTAGATTCTTACAGAAGAATTGTGCCTACATTTGCAGCCGTAAATTACAAATATAGCCACCAGCAATCCTGAAAAAATTATATATTGTCTTCATGATTTTTTTAAACAAATATTCTCTTTTTTTTTTTTTTTTTGGAATTGATGAGCAAATGTCACATGAGTAGACTTTTAATGTCATATTAGTTATGGGTATGCAGACAGCTAAACAGAAAATGCTCATGAGAGCATACTAACTGCAAACTAACTTTTCAGTTAATGACATTTAATTTTTGCTGGTTTGAAACCTCCTCTCCCATCTTTCATTATAAAAACATTTTTTTATGTACAAGCACATGTGTCTTGCTGTGTTGGACAGTAGCGCAGTAAAAATATGAGCTCACATTCAAATCCAGAATAGACATGAGAAGGGCGACTAGTGCCAGAACATATCGTATGCTTTCAAGAAGCAGACTGGAGTCCATCAAGTGGCAAAGCGGAGTACTGCATCCTCTTTCACCATACAGGTTCAGTGATAGCCATAAGCTTCCTCCTTGTAGATTTTTCAGACGAAAATCATAGAGAACCACTGGCACTGAGCATAAATTTTGTCTGCAAAAATCTGACTCTCGAATTTTCAATCAAAGCAGTAAATTCTAGAAGAGATCTTAACAGAAAGGTCCATTTTTTCTACTTCTTTCTTTCTACCTAGTCTGCCTTCCTAGACAATTTTTCAGGTTTTCTACATAGCTTTATCCAAGAAACTGCAGTTACAAAACATCAGAGAAACTGTGTACAAATCAGTTGTATTCATCATACACTTTTGTTCAGAAATCAGCCTGACACAGCAACAGCGACAAGTATTTAGAAAATTACAGTGCTCCAAGCATCCTTTTCATTTATCCAGAACAATGAAAATGAAACCCCTTCTGGAACAGTCCAATGAGTCCAGAAAAAGAACTGGACCAGCAGTTTAAAAACCCAAACAAGGATACAGAACTGCTAGTAATGCAAAAATAAAACTCTAATGTGCTGCGAAGAACATCCTTTTTAAGACAGTGTAGATTCTCTCGAGGCTATGCAGTTAATACTGTATAGGACTAATACTGGAACTCTCATAAGATTTAAGAAAAACATCATGGAAATGAGAACTTTCTATTGCTGGCATTTTTCTGTAAGGAGTTTCACATTTTCCTTTGGTGATTATTGTAATGAAGTAGAATCTAGAACCAGAACTCCCAGTAAAGAAGTGGCATGAAGTTATATGTTTATAGAACAGCCACAATTTCAATGTACATAAAGAATGCATAACTCAGCAACTATATTTTCCCTTTCTTACTGCATACAGTCTCCATTGTCACAGTGTGGCATAAGGGTTAACATCACACTGTGGGACCATGTCCTGGGAGACCTCTGAGCTGTGCATATACCAACAGAACAGCAGTGGAGTTCCCTTTTCCTGAGACCCTCCAAAGAATCCTGTTGTAAGAATGAAAATCACAGCAGCAGAAGCTGTGGCCTGAGCAGAGAGAACAAGCTCACTGGAAAACAACCACCTTCTCAAGTAGACCTGCAGATAGCATCCAAGGGATACAAGCTTGAGGTTTACAGCCCTTCTCTAAGGGTCTTTTTCTTATATATCAGTCTGAAAAAAAGAAAAAAATTGTTTTTATGAAGGCTACGAACAACACAGTTATATCTTTTGCTCATTGTTTTCCAACTGTTATTCAAAATACTTGGAAGTATACTTTTTCTTTGTGGTCACTGAGAGTCTTTAATGTTACAACACAATACGTTAAACAGTAGGAGTTTCAGAATCTCTTCACTGAGAAGAAAATGTGGAGCTGAATAATTCAAGAGGTTGCAAGACTTTTATTCAGGGAGTAGTGTGCACTGGCATGGAACACCAGGAGAAGACTTGGATTATAGGTTTATCTGTCCCTTTTTATGGGTGACCTTGAAAATGCTTAGAGAAAGCTGGAAGAGAAAAGCAATTACATTTTTGAAATTACACACCACTGTTCTCATTCATCTTGATAAGCACTTTTAAGGAATCCAAAAAAAAGGCTGGAATAATGCTTTTACAAGACTTATAGAGATCTTGGTTCTACAGAGTCAGTTTTAAATAAATTTAGATGTACAAAGATGAATTTTTATTTCCTTTGTGTTGCTAAATTGACCATTTCTAAAATACTGCAGTTTGATACTGGGGAATTTGGCAAAAAAAAAAAAAAAAAAAGAAGAAGAAGCGTACAGGATTTTTTTCTTGTTCTGAAAAGATATACAGAACTCAGTTTGTGTTGTGCAGTCATCCCTACTGTGTCACAAGAATCTGTATTCATTCTTTTCTATGTGCTCATAAGTGTGACTGAAGCGTTGATAGGAAGCCACATTTATAAAAACAGGATGTTATGCAAACAATAGACACAAGATCTTAGTTATTCTTATTCCTGCTGGTTAAGCTCCCCCGTGTTCATTTAGGCATGATCTGTCTTCGTGTCTCTTTTACTCTCATTATTATCTTGCCTTACCAATTAGGTAAGGTACTGAACGGACTGTTATTCCAGCCTGTGAGGGCCAGGGGTCAGAAAGAGTCATGCCTAAAGCTAAGTAGCTATGAAATGCTAAAGGCTGTAAATTCATCAGGGCAGTTGGCTTGGCCCACAGCAGGGCAATGGGTGTAAGTGTTTTTCTGCTTGAATTACGCATCGAACAGTGCTAGCTTTGAAATGCCAGAATCCACGCTGAGCTCAGCGAACTCTCCACAAGTGCATAGCGCCAGCCTCCACTCTAATAGCAGGAGCAATAGGAGTTTTATTTGGAAGCTCTTGGCAGCAAGATAGAAAAAGAAACTTCAAAAATCATTCTGCTTCTTTACTGAGGACCCCCTTAGGAGTAATACTGGGAAGAATTGTGTCGACCTGCCACTGTTAATAGTCACTCAGCAACCCAGTGTAACCACTGCTCCAGAATCAATGTGCTGCAGCTTTTCAGTAGTACCACATCTGATGCTTGAAAGGATGGAAAACACGATATGTGACAGCTGCTTATGAGTGATAGTGATAGTGAACAAAAAGCCTAATGGGTACTGGAGTCTTCCCACCCAGCATTCAGAAAAGTCAAGGAAGGGAATTACGACTTTTCCGGCTGCACTCTTCAGCAGGCACCATCCTGTGTGCCAGATTGGCATCTCCAGCAGCTCAGCAGCAATTATTCACACGCCATCTCTGAGGCTGTTTGCTGCTCATACAATCCACGCCATATCACATACCAGACTGCTGACTGACTGAGAGGTTTTCATTTCTCAAACATCAGAATAAGAGACTAACAGACGAATTAGAAAAGGGCCAAGTCTGTTTGACTTGATTTGTGCAGGGAAACCAATGTACACAGGTTTAAAATCTAAGCAGGACTAAGTTATCTTTACCAAGAATGGTTTTCTGATACACAGAAAAATGGCCAATCTTTGTGGTTTGGTATTTTTACCACTGACTTTGTTGGGAAATTGGTTGTACAGGTCTTGGCTTGCTTGCAAATTCCTGGAATCCTATAGTCTTTCAATTTGTTGTACAACAAAACATTTTCTACAATAGCTTTGCTTAATGTAGATGGCTTAGCATAACAAACTTCTAACTTCATATCTGAATAGAAACTTGTTATATCTTACTTGCCTCAAAGAAAAATGCTTTTTTTTTTTTCTGAGAGGAAAGGACATTTAGTAACATGACTGAAACTTTTTAGAATGTGTCCTAAAACAATTGCGTAAGATATTCATTTTGACGAACTCCTATAGGAGAAATCTTCAGAGTAAAACAATAAAAATTTCTAGCATGCAGAATGCCATTACACCTACTCGAAAAGAAATGAAGTTGACAAGAAGAAATGTCATTAGGATATAATCTATTTATTAAAAATACTGTAAAAGCATCAGTGACAATAAATTTGGGAAAAAAAGATGAGTCAGTCATCAGTCAGTACAAGAAAATCCTACTTCAAGTTGTTAGTAGCTCTTCTCAACCTTTTAAAAATATTAAATGAATATTCTTTTGCTAAAGACTGCATTAATATTCTCATGGGTGATAATAATTATGACCAACTTTTACTAGTTACTTTTCAGTCATCTTAATAACTTTTTTCTGTCATTAGGCTTAAATTTTTATACAATAATATATTTTGGTTTAAAATACATAAGCATTCCTTCAAGTATCTATACAATACCAAGGATTGTGTTCAAGGCTACTTTTTTTTTCTTTTTTCATTCTAAGGAACTCAAATGTTAAGATTTTAATCCACTGCAAAGGTTTTGTTTGTTGGAGCTGGGTTAAGATGGCACTGAGCCTATTTCACCTGACTAAAACACACTGAATCTTGTCAAGAAAAATAAACTCTTTTGTTTATCCTTACTTACACACAGACCTATGAGCAACACAAGTAACTAGCTGGTGATCCTGTCTATATTATCTTGTTCACAAACACGCCCTGCATGCTGAAATAGCTGAAGGGAACATACAAGATTAGAAAAATTCTCAGAAGCAGAAAATAGGTTTTAACTCATCTATGGGAGAAATAATCCCTTGTTTTACAGTCTCTCTTGTCACCCCTCATGCTCTCACATTGCCCAGAATTGCCCCACTTTATCAAAGAGAGGATATGATGAAAAGTTCCTTAGAAAAATAGAGCCAGAAGAATTACATCCTACTTCAATTTCCGTAAGAACAAATTAATCAGTATACAGGCAGCTACTTTTAAATTATGTCTTTCCAAAGGTACACTAGCACTGGTTAGAAAAAAGATATTCAATCCAAGCAAGTAAAACAGAGTCCCCAAATATTTTGTGAAACAGAACTACTGCTTAAACTGAGTTTTAGTTTCTGCTTTTTAGCCTAGGAGGTCCCAAGCATGCTCAAAATTTTATCAGTTCTCTTTTTGTCATTAATGTTGGATTTTGGTTGGCAGCATCTGTTGCAGAAGTAGTGTGCTGTTTAAGGAGAGCATCTAGTATTAGCCTGCAGAGGAACAGCTGTTTAACAACGTAAGGGAACATTACACAGCAATTTAGGACAGTTACTCTGCTTTCTTTACATACACTTCCAATGACCCAAAATGGACTGAAGCCAGAACATTATGTTTGTTGAAATCTGCAGCTTCTCAAGACTGTGCATATTCAGCAGTTCTATTCAAAATGTTTCTGTGCGAGTATTTGAGGAGACCTTGTGTCATAGGACAAGCAACTTCATGCCAGCTTCTCAGCCTCTATATGTTGTTCATCAACTAGAATGAACATAAAACCCTGAACATAAAGTCAATGGTATTTACCACAGCGGTGTGTAAATTTTCCTCTTGCATTACGAACACTAGCAGCATCTCCAACGTTGCCTTTGAGCTAGAAAACAGCATCTGTGTTACATAACAGTACTTAATACCATCAATTTAAAACCTGGATTTCATACCAGATCTATCTGACAAGAGGGCAAATACCGTTTTCTACTTTGTTAATGAGTATGTGATAAAATGATTCTTAAAAACTTTTCATCTCTTTAAACTAGCTGGCACCACAGAGTCCAGAGTGACTGAGAAAAGGACAGAAATGAGAAGCTGACATCCCTTCAGGGCTATAATATGTGGAAAGCAGGCAGGAATTCCTTAGCATTGCTGCCTTTCCACTTCCAGTAGAGAAGCATACTAACCTGTGCTGATGTTAAGGACATACAGGTGGCTCGAGGGAAGCCTGTGCTTCAGTACTGGAAGCATTGTGGCCTGAGACTCTATATTTCCTGTAAAACTCACTGTCACACATGAAGAAAGAGATGCATTATCTAAGGCTTACACTCAGCAAAGCCCTCTCATCAAATCTGAAGTGATCCTGTGCTTTGCTATCTTGAGACTGTGCTTTTACCCAGTTCAACAGCTGCTGACAGGGGGGATTGTAAGATGATGCCCTTTCTCCTCAAGGGTAAAGAGCACTTGCAAACAAGGAAAAATGCCTGTCTGCAGCTTATCCAAAATTATCCAGTTTGTTTGTCATTCTGAAGGGAAGGGGAGGAGAGGGGGAGGGGAGGGCTTGACAGAAAACTTTGCTAAAATACAAAATATTTGGGGACTTCATTATCCATTTGAAAAACTCTTATTTTCTTTCTGGTGCTTTCCAAGCTTCAAGCTCTTGGACCCCAAATGAACCCTGACACTCTGTAGACTCACGGCAAGCTCAGGGTCTGCAAAGCCAAAGAACAGCCTTGAAGTCAGGTCCTCAGTTGGTTTAAAATATTAGAAATTATTTCCTTTTTTTAGAAAGTGAATGCACACAGAAGAATTTAGGTTAATTCTATCACATCTGAAAACCTGGGATTGTTCCAGATTTGAAACTTTTCCAGAAAAATAAAAAATAAAAAAATAAACAGCTTCAATTCTTGACCAGCTGGAGCCCCCATACTGACATTACACTGAGTACCAAACAGTAAATGCTAACTCAGGATACAGGTAAAAGAAGGTAAGTTACGTTCACAGAAATTTCAACTACAACTCATAGATAAGAATACCTATTTCCTTATGAAGGCTTATGCTTCTATGAACAAAGACTTTTATTCTGGAATACTTTGTGTAAAAAAAGTTGAGACGGAAAAAACAGATGTAGCTGTTTTCCAATCCGATCTGATCACATATCTATGTTTACTTTTCCCATCCTTTTAGTTTAGTTAAGTTGTTTAAGACTAGAAAGGTAACCCAACATTCTTTAATCATGTTTTGAACACTACTACTTATGTTTATGATTAAAACAGTCAGCTCTACTTCAAAGCTGTAACAGAGGAAAGAAAGTCTGGCATAGTCTATCCTTAAAATCCAGTGGTATTATTTCCACTTCAGGATACTACAGATCAGAGTCCTGTGCATATCTTGTTTTTCCTTTAGCAATTGGCAATGTGTTGAAAGCTGTTGCACAATTATGTCTGTTTGAAACTCGAAATGTTCACCTGCCAAAGACTTTGCAGAACTGACAGTGGAAATATGTTTAATAACAGTAGTGTGAACGAATATTTTAGCAGCAGTTTCTACTTTAAATTTATGTTGTGGAAAATGTGGCAAACAGGCAAAAAATGCCATGGACCTGAATTTCTGGGTGCTAAGGAATTCTTATTTTTGCCTTTATTGATCAAGTCTATGCATTCATATATGCAACCTCAGAATTAGATGCATACTTAGTGTCTAATAACAGCTACACTATGTGACATGTTACATGTTTTTCCAGTTTGAATATTTCCCATTTAATTTCTTTAGGTTAAGTCATCTTCCTGTAAGAGATCTCATTTAAACAAGATATTTCTTCTTTCAGTTTTATGCTATACACAATTATGTGCACACATACACACTTATACACACAAGTGTACATGTACAAACACACATGCTTCATTCCAGTAGTGCATTTCTTCCATACTGCTTTGCAGAAATCTGTTATGACTCCCCAATTTCTGATTATTTATACAGTGGTGTAGTTTGATTGAAATGAAATTTTTTTTCTGAAAAACAGTAAGATAAGATATTGATTTAGCAGAAATTGAATCACTAATACCTTTAATTCCAAAAATGCCCATGAGGAAGACAACTTATTCCATATGCAAGGTGTGTGAAATATTAAAGCTAAACTGAAACTCAACCACAGTATTTGGATAACATGAGTACAAGCCTGGACAAAGAAAGTATGAGCCTTCTATGATGGGTAACTGATTTTTACCTGGAGAGTTAACTGTAGGAAGAAAAGGATAACCTAATGTGTTCACTCAGTCAGCCTGCAGTCTCTTCTCTAAATCTTTGAAATTTCAAGCTGACACCTAAAAAGTACTTTTAATTTGTGGTGTTCTCTTCCTGAAGAGGTGAACTGGGAACGTGTAATTAACAATATAAGTGCCAAATCCCACTCTTTCCCTAGAGCTCATTTTATAAAACGTCTAAGAATAAATGTTCACATTCCTAAATCCAACAATATTAGTACATGGCTACTAGAAAGGCAATACTTTTCCTGCTGCAAATTAAACACAAGTGAGACCCAGCATAGCAGTTGCATGTGGCATGCCAACAAACAAGGATAGAAAGGCTAAGAAAGGCATATACGATCTTCAAAACACAGAGAAGAAAACTGAAGTAAAGAAAAGAACATGATGCTGCTATTACTCTCTGAACATTTGGTCAGGAAATATTAGAGGTCCAAGAATGTCATCTGGAAACATCATATATTTCATTTGTCACATTTCTTTTGACACAAAACCTCAGGCTGTAACCGATGCAGAGATTGACAGAAGTTTGGCTCTAATGAAGAAGAAAGATTTGGAAATGGATATATAACTGTTACTCATTGCACTGAAAAAAAAAAAAAAAAAAAGTATTAAAGTTCCATGTCAGTATTGCACAATACCAAAGGAGTAACATTTTTTTATCTAAAGCAGATCACTACATCTTGCTTATTACTAAATTCAATTACAAAATCAACTAACAAACACAATGCAAAGATTTTTTTCCATTCACTATCTGTAAATAATCCCAGTGGACATGGTTTTGTAAAACTGAGATAAACTTCCTTTATAAAATATTAAGCTGGAAGGACAGGTAAAACACAGAAGGAATTCGTCCTGCAGGGGAAACATATATAAGTTGCACAGAGTAGCAAGCAGACTGAACTTTAAAATCTTACTGACAAAGGCGAGCCTAGTGTGTTCTTCAGATTCAAAACAATCTAACTAAGATATTCATGGAAAATGGAAATTTACACCAGTGAAAAATACTTCAGATTTGAACCTGCACACTTTAATAAGACACAGTGTTAGAAAGATTCTACCTTTCTACATGCATAGAGATATGCTTTCTCTAATTGCTATGGGAGAAAAAAAAATAAAAGTGAAGTCTAGTTGTTTCACATTTGCACCTAAATTTATTTTCCTATGAAAGCAAAGAACTAAGATTTTTGGGCTTTCACCATTTCTCCCCTTATTTTTAAATCCTGTGTCTGATTTGAATTAAATTTGAAAGAGTAGCAGAACTTCCAAATATAGTTACTTTCCTACATGCAGTATAGCTTAGAAATCATAGAATTTAGCCATTCAAAATTATTTTTGATTGCAGCAGTTCACACAGGCCAATTAATCCCTGCAATTGTAGCAAAAGCGGGACCACACATATAATGGTTGGTCAGGTTGTGGAGTCATTTAGCATTAGGCAAATGAGGCCAAATAAAAATAACAAAATTGCCAGTAGATTTCCTTACAACACCACTTACAAAAACAAAGGATGATAAAAATGATTGTTCGGTGCACAAGCAGGGACATTCCAGTCACTTAATTGGCCTTTCTACAGGAAGCTTAGCTTCACTGAGTACAGATTTCTAAACACAATATCCCTTTGTCATGGTTTAAGGACAACTTCTGCAGTAAAAATTCCTTTTCATAATACATATATTAAATAAACACATGGATATAAAACACCGTCATTTCTGTCATCAGCAGTAGTAAAAGGAGGAAATAGAGATTTCAGCAAGTGGACCTCAAGCACAACTTTTATCCTGATTTTGTCAGGATCTTCCACTGTCTGGTTAGAAACATCAGCCACTTTTCTCATAGTTTATCAGTAAAGACATAAAGGACACTAAGCAGTGTTCACATTTTTAGATCGCTGATGCTTCTATAATCAAAACTGTAGTGTAGATTTATTCATAAAGAACACATTCACTCAGTATATATGTTTGTTTAATTCCTTCAAATAGGCTTAAAGGATCAGGATTCTATTCTCATTTAAAAAAAAACAAAAAACAGGACTTTTAATAGAATGGGTAAAAATTAAACAGGTAAGGAAGCAAACAGAGTTTATAAAGATGAATCACTATATAGGTTGGTTAATAAGTGAGGCATTATTTATGTGGGCTTGTCAATATTCCTAGAGGAAAATAAATAAGTTTAAATCTGTGGTCCTAAAGCTTACATGTAAGTATACACTACCCAAAAACTAGATTCATAGCTAACAGCAATATAAATGTTAATCTATTTCTAATCCTGTAGAGGGCTGATTTCTCTGACGGTTAGGGAAATGGAAATGAAGTAATGTCAAAAATGAACATACTAAATTTTTCAAAGGCCAAGAATTTCAACTGAATAGATTTGGTTAAGTTGCCCAACACATTTTGGGCAATACAAATTTTGATCATGAAAGAAAACAAACATCCTAAACAGAATATCATAATACATTAGAAGCCTTAGAATAGAATACCAGAAACTGCGAGAATGGCAGAAGTGAGATTTCTGTTCCCTTGGGCCACTAATTTGGGAATATGCATGTTCTGATTATTCATACAGCAATACATATCTATTGTATTTATTCTCCAGTATTCAGCAAGTCTGGATTGGCAGGCAATTCACTTGGCACTGATGAAAAAACTACGAAGGCTTCTAGAGTAAAGTTCTAGATCCACTGGCTTCAGGAGAGATAACATTTTTACTTGTGTTATTCACTCAGAACATCTCTGTGGTGTACCTTCCACCCAGGGCAGTGTTTCAACAGATTTTCATGCTGACCTGACTCAGCAGCCTGCACAATCCCAAGCCAGCAGTGGTGATGGAGTCTAAGATCTGCATTCCATTTGTGTGCAAATACTTCAAAGACACAAATAAATTCCATTGCTCATTTATGAAACACTTGAGAGCTGTGGCAATGGATAGATATTAATGTACAACCAGGGACTCATTAGTTTGAATTGAAGTTCCAGTGCCAACTGTAAGGTGATATTCGTAGCAAAATTAGATGCTCACTGAAGGCAGTGGCTTAAGAGAACCTTGAACCTAACTCCAAACTTTAGAAGTTACAAGAATGCAGTTGTTTCTGGCAATCTAAAATATGTCTCTTGTGATTGCCTTCCTAGGCTTTCAGTGTTGGAAAATTGGGACATGTGACTGGGGGGACAAGATCCAAAACTCAGACAAGGAGACTTTCTCAAAAGATAGTTCATCTACCTGTTCTCATAGAACGGCTTTGCCATGGGCAGGGCTGCCAACCATGCTGCCCAGGGCCCCATCTAACCTGACCTTGAATACCTCCAGAGATGGGGGGTACACTTTCCTTTGCCCGTCCCTTCTGACCAAGTTATCTGAAGAATCCCTTCTTGTTGCTTTTCACATACCTCACCAAGTTCAATTCCATCTGCTCCTTGGTCTTCCTGACCCTATCCCTGCACAACAAACAGCAACTCAATTTTCTCCCCAGACTACCCACCCCCACTTCTACTGTTTATACTTCTTTTTTGTCTTCCCACAGCCTGACCAGAAACAGGTCCTTTTTCAGCCATGCTGGTTTCCTTGCCGCTTCTGCCTGATTTCTTATTCTGGTGGATGGAGAGCTCTTGCTCTCTCAGAAAAGCATCCTTAAAGTGCTGCCAGCTCTGTTCTGTTCCTTTGTGACCAAAGAGAGTTTCCCAGAGGATCCCAACCAACAATTTCTTAAGCAGACTGAATTCCACTTTCCTGAAGTTGAGGGTCCTGATTCTGCTCTTTGCCAGGCCCACATTCCTTAAGATCATAAATTCAACCAAGACATCATAGACTCACAGAATCATTAAAGTTGGAAGGGACCCTTAAAGGTCATCTAACCTCAAACCCCTGCAATAAACAAGGACGTGCACAGCTAAATCATGTTGCCCAAGGCTCGACAAAGCCTTGCCTTTAAAGTCTCCAGACACAGGGTATCAACCACACTTCTAGGCAACCTGTTCCAGTGCCTCACTACTCTCACTGTAAAAGATATTTTCCTTATATCCAACCTAAATCTACCCTCTTTAAGCTTGAAGACATATCCCCTTGCAGACTCTGCTCAAGAGCCTGCCCCCTTCTTTCCTGTAGCTTCCCTTTAGATACTGAAAGGCCACTATCAGGTCACCTCAAAGTCTTCTCCTTAACATGGAGGGCAAATCCCCCACCCTTCCTACCTCACCTATCCCAGTTATGTAAGTTGTCCCTCCATATTTCAGTGATAGCAGTAAGATCATAGTTTTTCAATTGCACCATGGTTTCCAATTCCTCCTACTTATTTCCCCTGCTGTGTGTATTGGTATAGAGGCAGTTCAGCTGCGCTTCTGGCCATATTACATTCTTGCAGGAGCCCTCTCAAAAATCTGGGAAAATCTGAATTTTTCTCCCACCGCTTCCTAAAGTGACAGTGTTCCCTAACTCTTCTACATTCTTCAGGAGTACATTCTCTTCCACCATCAAATCTAGTTTAAAGCCCCAGTGATGACCCCTGCCAGCGAGCTACCTAGTATATTCATCATAAGATGCAGCAGGTTGAGAGACCCCACTAGCACTTTGTCCCTCTAACTTAGCTACGCTACACAGCACCTTGTCATGGGCAGACTCATTATCAACCCCTCCCCACTTCAAAGCTAGTTTGAAGCCCTGTCAGTGAGCCCAGACAGCTCCTGGGCCAGAATTTCTTTTCCTCCTTTGATCAGGTGTACCCCAACCATAGCCATCAAGCCAGGTGCAAAGTAAATCACTCCATGGCTGAAAAGGATAAAATTCCTGCAGTGGAATCAGCCCCTCAGATATGTGTTTGTGATATGGGTTTTCCTGGTCCTCTCAGCATCCCTCCCAGCCAATGAAGTGATAGAAGAAAAAAACACCTGTACTCCCACTCCATCCACTATCCCAGTCACCTGAAGTACCTTTGGATAGCCCTCAGTGACTTCATTGCTGCCAGCCTGAACTATCAGAAAGGGATAATAACCAGAGCAATGACCCAGACCAGGGAATCTCCTAGTAATGTCCATGACCCTAGGCTCCAGGGAGACACAACAGGGACTGCATCTAGGTTCTCATGTCATTCCATTTGAAGATAATTAAATGTTAAAGGCTCAAAGAGCTTCTTCAGAACATGAGAATTATTTCTGAATTTTCCCAGGATTTTCACCCTTGCCTAAAACCATTCTGTAGCCCTCAAGAACATTCTATCTTCTTTGTCAAGACAGTTGCTTCTGAAAGACAAATTATTTTATGGCAAAGGATAACAGTATATTAATACTTCAGCCTAAGACAGTCTATCAGCTGGAAATAATTCCTAGAAGAAATCATCTGTGCCTATCAGTCTTCATTACTCAGAAACAAGAACCACTCTCTGCTACTGACATATCTTTCCATTTTTCCTATACATTTCACTTAAATTTAGAGAGTGTTACACCTGAATTTAGTTACAAGTCAGTTCCCATATTACCCTTCAGTATCTGTACTTTGCCATGTATCAGCACCACATAAGAAAGTAAGGTGCTCTGATCTTGGGCTGTATGCTCTTGAGTGGAATGTGAAAGTGAGAATGTGGATTAGGAATAGAGAAAAACTGGGCAGATCCATCAAAACTACAGGTTCTATCTTTTTTAATTGGCAGTATGCTCTATTAGATATTTGATTAAAGATTAAAATAATAGGTTAAAAATCGCTATTCCTTGCCATCTATGCTGCTTTCACCACCCTAAATGAAAGGGTTTTTTTTTTTGTGTGTAGAAAATCAGTATAGAATCATGGAATAACCTGAGCTGGAAGGGACCCACAAGGATAGAATCAGAGATTCCATAGAGTTGGAAAGGACCTTTAAAGGTCATTTAGTTCAACTCCCCTGCAGTGAACAGGAACATCCACAGCTAGATCAGTTTGTTCAGAGCCTGGTCCGGCCTAGCCTTGAAAGTCTCCAGGGACAGAACACCCACCATGTCTCTGAGCAACCTGTTCCATCCCTCACCACCCTCACTGTCCTCAGATCACAGAGTTCATCTCCTGACTTGACACGGATCCACCCAGAAATAAGACCATATGTTTGAGGGCAGTGTCCGGACAATTCTTGATCTCTGGCAAGCTCGGTACAGCGACCGTTGCCCTAAAGAGCCTGTTCCATGCCCACTGATGCAGAATCTGTCCCTATCCCCCAACTACCCCTTCCCAGCTGCGCCTCCATGCCGTTCCCTCGGGTCCTGTCACTGTCACACAGCGCAGAGCTCAACTCTGTTCCTCCGCTCCCTGTGAGAGCTGCAGCCACCATGAGGGCTCCCCTCCGGTCCTCTGCTCTGCACTGAGCAAAGCAAGGAGCCTCAGCTGTTGTTCATACCTCTTGCCCTCAAGATCCTTCATCATCTTTTTAGCCTTCCTTTGGACAATCTCTAACAATTTTATGTCCTTTTTCAACTTTTGCGGTGCCCAAAACTGCACAGATCAGCGCAGTGTAGAGGGGATAATCAATTTCCTTGACCAGCTAGCAACACCATGCTTGATGCACCCTTGATACAGTTATTCTTCCTGGCTGCCAGGGCACACTATTGACTCATGTCCAACTTGCTGTCAACCAAGACCTCCAAATCTCTTTTAGGGTGGCTGCTCTCTAGAATCTCCCAGTCTGTATGTATATCCTGTAGTCACATTCATAGGCTTGGTAGTATTACTATTGATGCTGAGGTGGGGGGTTTCATAAGACAGTATTTGTCTGCCACAAGAACAACACCTTCTTCCAGGTAATTGGAGAAGATATCTGGCCTGCATAGTTCCCTCTTTCTTGTTATTATCTACTGCTGGTTGTTTATGTAGTTCCTGTGATAAAAGTTCTAGCAGGAATGCAAATGCACTGTACCCACAAAAATGACCCACATGATTTCACAAAAATTTTTGTTCTCCAAAAGTACTACTGATCCTTAATATGACTGAACTCTAGACATCTACCTTAAAAATAAAAATCATATGATCAAACTTAACCAAACTCATGCCTTTTCCTTTCATTGCTTTTAGTTGTTTCTAGATATTACTATTTAAAGCTATTCCGTGATTTATAGCACATTACTCCACACTTTCTTTGGTTTCCAAAGCCAGGCCCTAAATAAAGACCAAAAAACACTTCAAACAACTTAATCCTTCCTAGAAAAGTCTGTTAGCATTCAAAGATGACATTACATCAAACACAGAGGTTAAACTCCAGAATGCATTCTTTGAATGAAGTAACAAAAGCTCCATTATACCCTTTGATCACTTGAGCTCACCTGTAGGAAATGTTACACCTTTTTATTAAACTGTTGAATTGTCTTTGCTGTACAAGCTGGAGACATTCTTGACAGGCTTAAGGTCATTAACACCTCTAAGGAATGCTAAGCAGAGCCTATAATACTCTCTCATGTCTATGCATGTTAGTACAGGAACTATAGTTTCCTAATTTCCCAGGCACTCTTTCCTCCTGATATTTGTGTAACAAATTTATTGAAATGAGGGAAATAATAGCATATTGGCAAAATTCTCTATGGCACAGATGTGCACAGTAAAATATTTGATAGTTACACATAAAAGAGCCTAACACTAAATTAGCAAATTTATTGGGTTACCAGGACACATTTGTAAAATAAATCACCGGTTAATTACCGTCAAAAATAAAACATTGTGTTTTTTATTAGTATCTGGCTAGTGCATTTATCACTACCTATTTCCAACTACTGCATATGCAGTCAGCTCATCTTCCATTCATATATCATGTATTCATATTTTCACTCAAAGCAACACACACACCCGAAATACACTTTTTGTCTTGAGGTATCTGCATGTACTTATATACGTATGCAAGTATGGCCTATTAAAATAAAATTAAAGATTGATGTTGCATCTTTAGACTCTCTTCTTTTAAAGACATATATTTTGTTTTAGAAGTATAGCCAACTGTAAACATACATTCTCCTATATTAAAAAAAAATGGTTACTAAGGATTTTATGGCAATCTAAACTGCTGTTTTATTCTAATATCTCTAGCAATGAACAGATGAAAGTTATTTTCCCTCAGCCTCTGAAGATCCTTTGTTTCATTTTATTCCTTCCACTCTTTTGCAAATCTCATTGCCACTTGCTTAAACATTATTTAAATGAAAGCTTATCATTCCTACATGGACACACGATTTCAAACAAACGAAGATCATAAAGCTGATTCTTCTTTTATGCTCAAGTTCTGCTTTATGTACATTGTTTTGTACACGTCACAGAGCTTTTGAATATTTCTAATGCACTTTATACCTCAGGTTCTGAGTCATCTTCTGCTGAATAAGCACTCACGTGCATACAAGCTTACTGCCTGGCCATCACTACATGCACATCCAAAAAAAATTCCCCATAAGAACGAAAGCTGTAAGACAGCTAAGTAACACGGCGCCCACAGTGACCAAATATGAATGCTGATACATTTTTAAAAGAGCAGATGTCTTTCATAAAATGAATGCACTTGCTATCTGTATATTAGCCATGGCTCTACACACAAGCTAATGTAATTGCTCAAAATTAAGTTTATATCCTTTTTGTACTTGTCCAGTGATTTTCCTAGAGAACTTCTGACTTCTTCATGCTTCTATTCATGGCGTATTTAGAGATAACTACTCAGTGGAGGCTTACAGCAAGCTCCTGGATCTTAATCCTGTTGTCTCGATTAGCTTCTCCAATGATTACACAGTTTGACTGCCTCAGAGGGAGGTGGAGAAGAATGGGGTAGAGGGATGGGAGCAGTTTGTATAGTCCCCATTAGCTTCTGATTACAGGAAAAACAAGATAGTGTCATGTTGGCTGAGTTCAGTGGGGAGGTAGGCAACGTGCTTTGGAATAATTCTGTACAATCAGGAGATTAGAAGGATTAAATGTAACCAAACCTTTCCTAAAACAGAAGGATGAGCAGTATGCTTTTAAATGGTAAACAACAGCTCATTTGTTGACTCATTCGTGAGTTTACTATCGCAGCGAGAATGCTGGTAAGAACAAAGCAGCTGCCTTTACTTCTTTCTCTGATGAATCACATGAAAATGGATTTAAAATTGCTGTGCTTATCTGAGTTTGTTCACTAAAGATTTATGCATCTCTTCCACCTCCAGTTCAATTGGGCAACAAAACCTGACTCACTTCTACAATTGCAAAGTCTTCTGTACATGCAGGTAACCACAATGATTGAGTAAAAGCTACTCCACTTGATAATCCTTTTTCATTGGCATTCCTTTTCATTTTCCTTTTTTTCCTTTTTTTTTTTTTAATTTTTTATCCCCTCTTAAGTTAATGACTATGTTTTTCTTATTTCATTTTATGAAAATAGATCATATTTGCCGTGACACATAGAAAATTCTTCTACTTCAAATGTCTTTCATTTCTGAAGAATAATTTCATCTTTTCCATAATCCTGTTGCTTTCTTGTGCAGAAAGCAAGATTCATGCTGACCAGAGAGCCCTTTACAGTCCCCATAAGGATTCTATTACTGGGTAGAATATTTACAGCAGTGAAAAGAAAAAAAAATATGCTGTATCATCCTCTCCACAAAGCCCATATACTGTGATGGCTCTCACTGAAAACAGCAGTTCCTCCAACTGGAAAAAACGTAATATCTTTACCATTGACTTTTGTCTGCACTGCTCACTTTAAAATTATCTGTCCTCACTCATGTCAGCCTGCTCTTTCTTCTCAGTTGAAGCATTTAGCAGGGAGGGCTAATTAGAGCAAAATATTCAAGTTAAACGACATGGAAAGTTGTAGTGACTCTGGTGCAAAAACACCAGGAGAGCAAGAAGTTTTGTGCTATTCTCAAAATGTTAAAATAAGAACATTAAATGAGACTTTACATGGAGTTTATGTAATAGGCTTAAGACTACTCATAATGTGAACAGAAACCACTAAGGCAATGCCTATAAGAAGAGGGAATATCTGTTAAGGTCAATCAGGAGAGCTGGAAAATACAAAACATTCCTGAAGTCCTTCATCATGCAAAATATTAGAGCACTTGGTTTCCAAACATGCTAATGTAATTCCATTTCCAATCTACTTAAGGATCTAAAAATGAAAGGAACAGCATAAGAGAAATGAAAGCCTATAGTTCATGTGGATACATGAGCTGAAATGTATAACAACCTCAAGCACAGCCTTGAAAATAAATTGAATATTTTTTTGCTTCAGACACTGACCTTCACTCATCAGAATGAGTCTCAGATTAGCATTTGCATAAACGTAAGTATCCAGAGTTCTTACATGGACCTTCCACCAATGCTTTAACTGGAAAGTAGTCAGTGTCATTCTTTTTTTGTTAGGAATCAGAGTCTGAACATTGCTCAACTGATGATACAGCATAAAGTGAGTTTAGAAAACATAAAATAAAGTTTTGTTCACATTCTCAGGACTGAGGTTTCCTAATGTACCTCTACGGTATCAGTTCAGCATTATTTGGAACAACAAGTGTATTTTGGAAAAATATAAGGTAGATGAATTATGAATGTAAAAGATCAGGTTAACACGGATATTTTAACAAGAAAAGTGGTGACTTCTAAGTAGTTGCTTCAAAGTTGTATTATTTTCCAGATCATTTGTTCAGCAACCTTAGTAATCAGTAATGGAGTTTAGGGATTCTTTTGACACATTATTCATCACAAGCAGAAACTAGAAAGTCATAATACTAGAAAAAGTTTGTTGCCCTAGGCATGTTTTAGCTTACTGTCAGCTCAGTCTGTTCTAGTGTTTCACTTGTAATAGCTCCCTTGCTGAACTTATGACTAATAACAATAAAATATTAACAAAATAGTTGTGCTTGCTGGAGACTCTAGAGATATGAATGAAAGCTGTTGTGTTCTTTGTTTTGTTTCAAGCCTGACACCTACTTTTGCTCCCATTACTACTGTATCATGTCACTACCAAAAGTAGCAGTGACAGCAGTAGCATCATATTCCTCGCGGATGTAAAAACAAACAGGTCAGTAAGTTCTCCTCACCTCAGAAAGAATTTGTTTTTCTTCAGTGTCTCTTCTTCCTTGACTTAAACTCAACATTGTCCGTCTTCTTCCAGATTTTCCGACTTCCTCCCTGATGTTCCTACAAAACACTGTAACATTTTTCCTCCTTGAGCTGCCTCCTGTCCTGTGTTGAGCTCCCTTTCGCCTCTTCCAGCATCTTCTGTTCTTCTACTTTCTCCAGCCCTGATACGTGTAGCTGCTGTAATTCGCAGCCTCCAGAGCAATCCTTTTGTCAAAAGCCATTTCTCTTCCCCTCTTTCACACCTCATGGATGTAAAAGGTTTGGCAGTTCTCACCAAGCACACCTAAATAAAACATCATCCAAAAATATGTCAGGCTAAAGTTTAAATTTATACATTTGTATTTATGTATTTGCTAATGGAATTTACTCATAATTATGCCTACAGGCCCCAGGAAAGATTGGGCACCAATTACTACCCATGGTAATGAACAGCCCTCAGTGAAGAATTTGCAGTTTGTCAGTTGTTTGCATTAGATCAATCAGACCAAAGACAAAAGAAGCAGATAGTATGAAGACTGTGATGTGGATTGTTTCACTTGAAGCCACATCTAAGTTTGTTAAAAATCTTTGGCAAAGACAGCAAAGTTTTAAGGTAATACTATCAGCTTTAAGTAGAGCGGATAGTGACAATAGTTTATATAATATTTTTGTTTGTTTGTTTTTTTTTACAAAACCTTAGTGTGGTCATCGTCTTCATAGAATCATACTTGTTATTTGTTTTAGTACCAGCATATTATAAACTGAAGAATGATCTGTTTGCTGCAAACATTTCAATCAAACTATATTCTCTCACAAAGCTAAGTGTCTATGTTCTGAATCCCTTGGGAAAACTAGGAAGAGTTCTTTGAATAAAAATACAAAAAAAATTACATAAAGTTTGAAAAAGACTTGCACTAATCATTGGCTAATAACAAGAATCACTTATGTTTTCTTTGTAATTTGTATTGTTATTCAAAGCAGAAGGTGCCTTTAAAATCTGTTTTGCAATCAGTATGACAGTATTAAAAAGGATTTGTGATCATGCAGGATCTCAATTTGTTCTAAAGCTGTTTCTGTATTCTGATTCTTTTTAAATGCTAACAGTATTTGACTCCTGAATGCAATATTCCTTTGCATTATATTGGTGAGAAGATTCACAATACCAAGGCAGGTTATCTTCTGATAATTGTATAAAGAAGTTCCTGTGTGGCTACCGTTGTTCCCAGCAACTTTCTATATGATTGCCACTGTGTTACCACAAAGTAGCACGTGCTGCTTTTGATATGGTCAAACCAGAGGGTGTTCGAAGGCTTGTGCATTTACAGTGTCTGGAGAGCTTACAAACTAGACTGATATAACTGGCAGGCTGAAGTGGCAGTTGAGTCAACACAAGGAGGACCACCTTACGTAAGTGGATAATGTCAATATCTAACCACTAACTTGAATATTTATTTCTGTGAGTAAATTGTATATTGTAATTATTTTATTATTTTATTATTATAAAAATGAAGAAATTCTAGATGCGGAAATTTCTGTTAGGAAAATTTCTACGCATCTAGATATGCTTAGTACTACATGTGTCACAGTATGCTGCTTTTAGAACTCATCCTGTCCAGTCTCCTTCTTTCCTATGTTGCCTGTTACTGTTTTCAACTCATTTATGTCTTTTTCAAGGGGACTATGTAGTTTACCAGCAGAAAGACAGACCTACGGGGGAATATGGGAATTAATCAGCTTTGGTTTTCATGACATCATGTGACATATTCTTTAGTATAATTTCTTGGGCTGAAGACCAGAGATACCTTTACTAACCCAACCTTATGATTTTTCCTGAGAATGCTGAACCAATGACACTAGATAACACCATGCTATTGTTATATATAAACTGTTAAAATTGAGCCTGGCTTCAGAGAAGACCAAACACGCTTCTTTTCTTTGAGGACATCTCTAGTGAGACAGTCCAGAAGTGCGATGTTCACTATTGTTTAAATATCTGCCAAACCGCAGCTTTAATATTAATGGCATATTCAGGTCAGGCCATTTTTTAACATTTTTGGTATCATCCCCTATGATATTTATGCTAATTACCAAATGCTTTCAGTGAACTTAATTTCGAGCTTCAGTGGAAAAACTTCTACACATCTAATTTAAAAAATAGAACACTTAAATTAAACAGAATATACATAAAGGGTTTTTTTTTTTTTCTCTTTTGCCATATACTGCTATTGTTAAGTCTAAATCAGATATGAAATCTAAGCTTGTTACTGGAAGAGAATCCATTCACATTCAAAGTTTAATGTTGCTCAGCTTTTTATACAATCGCTCCAGTAACACTTTATCTGCCTATTATGAGTGTCCTTGACAGAATGTTCGCAGTACTAATGTTTTACAGAAGAAAAAAAAAAGAATCAAAAATAAAGGTGAGAGTGTATGCATATATGCTTATTTTTTTTACTTCTTCATTTGTTTCCATATAAGCATATACATACTTGGAGTGTATCTATGGAGGAACTTTATTCTGCTCCTTGTGACTTCTGACTGAAGCCATAAGTTATAAACTAAGCAGGAAAATCAGGGTTTCTGGATTCATTTATGTTTTTTAATTCTTAAAATTACATAAATTGCTCTGAAGTTTTTAAAATAACTGTTGTTGCATACCACTTCACTACTTGTAATAAAGAAAATATTGCTGTCAAATATAAACCCATTCAGTGTTTATGGTGAAGTCATATACTCAAGCAGCAAAAAGTTTCAGAAAGTTATGACTCCATTCAACTATTTACAGCTGCTGACCTAATTTACATTCTGGTGCAACTTCTTTTTTAACTTCTCAATGAAACCTAATATTGCAGATCACAGTCGAGCTCCTTGAAACTGCAGCTTGCATGATACCTTTGTGGTGCATTAATCTTTAACCCCTTGAGGCATAGTGAACATCAATTACACTGTGCTGTTGCCCAGAGGTGAGATATGTGAGATGAAGCTGAAGACAGACTACAGCAGTAGCATCTCATACACAGATCATGAGCAATCCATCTTCTTAAGGGTGTGCGGGCACAGCAACTTCAGAAAGCCATCAGAGCGTAAGACAGTATTTAGGTGTATATGCAGCTAAAACTTACTTGTTGCACAAGGAAGAGCTCACAAAGCATCTTGACCTTCCTGACACTATGCAATCTCAGCTGAGAAGCGCAAGCTATTAAAGTCTCACAAGGTCAATACAGAAGGAAGAAAAATGGGACTCTTGTAAGTACCCTGAATTTCTCAGAACATTCAGCTTTGTAGGAGAACGGAAGGCAAATAACATCACAGAAAATGTAAAGAAATGCAGACAAATCCAATCTCAGAGAAAAAAAAAGGGGAAACTCAGGTTAAAAATATATATATATAGCTTCCCTGATATTTCATAGCTGTTTCAAATTATAATGTGATTGTGTAGTCATTTTTCAAAAATAATAAAGGATCTATGGAAACTCCAACTGGTAGCCTTCCAGTAATAAATTGCTACCTGCAATTTAATAGGGCTTGCCTTGAGGATGAGCCATGCAATCTCTTCAAAAACTCACCAAAGCAGCCCATTCAAGAAACCTTTAAAACATCGAATAACAAATGTATTGACTGAAGAAACATAACATTGAATAGGGATAATGATACTTTTAATAATGTCTCTTCCAACCCAAGCCGTTCTATGAATAAAGGATATTAGAATATGATAGATACATTTCCTAAAGATATTCACTGGAATGTCCTGGGGCTGAACATGAAATAAGTACCCAGGAACCAAGACTGTTGTTGGGTTCCATAACCAACAGTTTATCTGCACTTTAATGTCCAGTTGTTTCTATTACATGGTATAACATGGAAGTAAAGGATGTCTGTACTTACCTGCGCTCAGTATTACATATGTCTTGATACCCGTTACTCATCTAGTAAACTATTAAAATCAGTGCACATTACTGGGTGATTTCTATCTTCACAAAATACTGGGTACATTTCTTGTTGCATATATTCTGCTGAGGTTAATATTTATTATCTGCTCAGTTCCTTTTGTGAATAGTCTGACCGTAGCAAATTTTCACTTTAGCAAATTTTGTTTCTCCTGACATTACATCTTCTGTGTTTCAAGAACCTTTCCCATTTTAGAGATATCCTGTGACATAAGTAATGATGAGTGGAAACTGAATATGTAAAGATATAAATATTTCTCTGGTAATCAGATAGGAAGCCATAACTGCAAATATACATTAACTCCTTCTGTCTGTTTGCTACAAGTCTGACTTGTCAGCCTAGGTCAGATGTGGTATCTTCTCCTGCTTATATGATCAGCGCCCTGCAAAGAAAGCAGGAGTTATGGGAAATCAGAAAGGGGACCATCAATTTGAGGGCCTGATCAAGGTTTCTTAGTCTCATAGACAAAATTCAATTTGTCACCTTTAAGATAAGGGAAAAGTAATTTACTTTGTTTTCATGTATGGGGTGGCAAAATTCAATTTTATTGCAGCAACACGAGTACTGCCTTTCTACCTGTGCTCAGCCTCCGCTTAAAGTTATCTTTCTGCCATTTCCATTTTCCCCTTAACTCCCAGACTGTCAGTGTTTTAAGTAAGTGAATAAAGGCAGGAAATATTTGGGAGTTTGCTTGAACTGAATAAACAAATAATTAAATACAGTAGATAAATACTTGCTTTAGTAAAGAACAAACATTACATAGATTATATCTCTTCCTAAATTCAGTTATGTTTTCGATAAGTTGCAGCTGCAAAAGCTTGCTGTGCTTGTAAAACAGCTTCACACAATCACAACCTTTATTTAAGAAGAAAGCTTAGATTGAAGTTGGAGACAAAACAGACCCAAACCTGACAGCAGCAGTGCTGGCCTGAAGTCTGTGGAGTCACTGAGTTTAGTAGGGTCAGGGTTTCATTCTTTCTTTTTTATTAAAGATCTGTGAGGTTTGGAAACATCTTTTACTAATGGAGCAGCAGGGGAGATCTTCAGCTCCATGAGATCTTTAACTTCTAGGTAGCTAAAGCTAATCTGAAATAGACTCCCTCTATAGTTAATGGATGTAGATAGACATCTCCAGAGGGTGTTTCATCCCACCTACTTTTGATGCATACCAAGGAAGAACTGCCCTCAGGAGATGCATGTTTTTCTGTGGTGATCACAGAGAATACAAATGACTAGTGTGTTTAGATGTCTAGCTTTCAGACAGATAACTTTACATTAAAAAATATCATTCTCAATAGGTAGAGGTAGATATTTTACAGTCTTGTGATCTTATTTCCAAAATAAAAGTAAAAACACAGAATAAACAAGTTCTGTATTAAAACTGCTATATAAATGCACGCAAATAAAGTAATAGGTCTCCCCTAATAGCATTAACTTTTCCTTAACATGCTAGACAACATGTATTTCTTTGGCCATGATGAGTACAACACTTCTGTTGTTATCTATAACGCCACACAGCTACAATAATATTTAGTGACTTTATAAATAGGCATTTACAAAGCACCTTCTGTGTGCAGGTCTCAGAATGTCATACAAACATTAGAGAATTTTGCTTCCTTGTGAGCAAAGTAATATCACTGTATTTCCTATATAGCTGTTGAAACCACAACAGCACACATGGGATACATTCTAATGCTTGAGAAATACAAAGTGTCATTTAATATTCTTGGCCATTAGCACAAGTATAAAACAAAAACAGAACAAAAAAAAATTGAAAGCTGCCTTCTGGAGGAAGTGGTGTTTGGCTACAGTGCCAGAATTACAACCGTCTCTCATTTTTGTACAACCTGTGGTTGGCAATTATCATATAACAAAAGATTAAAATTAGACGTGCTGAGATTCTTTAAAATCTTGCCAAATGAAGCAATGTATTTCTAACGTACTTTGGAGGAAAGCTTGCAACTTATTAGAGATATCATCTTTTCAATCATAGTACACTACACATAGTATTATGAGTGTGTACCACAAGACTAGTCTGGAAAAATGTATTGCTATTTTTTTAAAAATGTTTAATTTTTGAGCACAGTGTTTGTTCTGTACTAAAGTAAAAGTAAAAAATATTATTGAAATACATTTTTAAGTACCGTACATGTAGTGTACTCATGAGAAAAGGTCATTTCATTTCAGTTATCAAAAATAACTTATAACTGTATATTATTAGATAAGCATGTCCTCTATGCATTATATAATGTGGATGAATACAAACACATACTTATGTTCACAGAGATACAGAGAAAAAAGCCAGTAACATTGGAGACTGTGTGAAAACGTTCAGGTGATTGTCTTTTATTATTCTGATCACTGAGAAATGTTTCCAGTAACTTTCTACAAGCATATAACTCACTAGGAAAAGAGCATTTCAAAGACTGTTTTGTAAACTTCTGGTTTCAAGTATCACCGACACTTTGTGTTTTGAAAAAAGAGATTTGTTCACAGTATTGTCTAGCCTAGAAAGCTTTATATTTTCAATGAAACTATAAGATCCCTCTATCATTTGTTCAATTTTTTTCTTGATCACTTACTAATGAAAGTTGTGTGCCAGACACTTTTCATTCATATTATTTATATACATATATATTCTTTGCGTATATTTGTATACATCTATATGTACACATATGTACATACACAAACACAGAAATTACATTGTCTCTGCACTATCAATCTTTTAATCGCTGTTAAAGAGGATACGAATAATCCCAACATTGTCTACTTCATCTGTCAGAACTTCTTTAGGAGCACCACACATTATCTTTGGAGACACAAAGGCGTTACAAGCACTTGTTTCTTAAGGCTCTTTGTGGTTCAGATCAAAATCCACAGGCCTCCAGAGATTGATGTCAATTGTCTAGTGTCATCTATCTCAGCAGTAAATTCCCTGGCAGACTAGCTACTACCCAAAGGATACTGTTGGGTCTGTTTACAGCACAGTATATCTGGTCCCCTTTTCCAACAATAGCACAGACTAGAAGTTATTTCTGGACAATTTTATTCAATGTATCTGCTCCTTCACCTTACTCTGCCCAAGATACCAGTTCCAAGGTCTTCAAAGCATGTTTTTTTCTCCAGCAATAAGTAGATAGTTCACAGGAGGCTGCTCTTTCTCTGAATGTGACATTTCTTGCCTTCCAGCTCATGAAAGAACAGATAACAGCAGCTGAAGACTCAAGACAAAGAACACTGAGTGTATGAAGCATGCAAGGAGTTACAATACATGGCATTTCTCCCTCTCAAGTTAGCAGTCTGTTGCAGCCACAGGGCTTTTCTCATCAGATGAGCTTACCTGCCTTAGCACTGCTTTTGGATCTCAGTGCCAGAAATACTTAGAAAAGTATCTACTAATTATCTGGTAAATGTGTTTGTTCATGTCTGAAGTGCAGATTATCCAATTGCCAGTGCCCTTCCTATTTTCCTTCAAGGGATGGGTTTAGCTGAGAATTTTCCCAAAGAGTTTGCTTTTCATGTAAGTAATTATGTGCTTTGCTTGATTGGAAGGGATATTAGCTCATGTGCCAATGGCAGCAAGCAATGAAAAACTCTTCTCAAGGAAGATTGAAATCTAAAATAAAACAGAAGCAAAGAATTTTTGAATGCTTGGTGCTAGACGTTATTAAAAGTCTAAAAGTGAGGCCTGCTAGAAAATAATAGCAGACCTGTGTTATCAGAAGTAGTATCTTAAAGGCATAAACATGTAAGGCCAAGTTACTTGTAGGCTTTGTACTTGTGAGCCAGGAGATGGAATAGCTAATAAAAAAAATCAAACAAGCAAGAAAAAATTAGGTGCTATTAAGAGGGCAAACTATCAGTTCCTCTTGGGAAATGTCCCTTCAGCTGAGCTTCCTATAACAGGCTAGGTCCTTCTAACCCAACCCCGAGTTCCAGATATCCCTTTCTTAGGAACAGCTGATGGTGGTGAGTCTGTTAAAAATATATATATAGTGTTTTGTAGCTGAGAATTTGCTCTATCAAACAGTTATTTTGTTCTTTGTATCTGTTGTATCTTCCATGGAAATAATTAGGAGGCATTACTTTCAGAGTAAACAAAGTATTTTCTCTTCTTACTACATTTCCTGGATTTGAAACAAGAGAAGGAGAATTCAAGAATCCTGTTTGTAGGATATATTCTAAACAATACTACCAAATTAAATACATTTTTCTTTCTGAAGTTATAAATACATATAAATATCCCCCTAAATCTCCTTAAGAAATTGGAAGTTTTATTCAAAGGCAATTTACATATATATATTACACACACACACACAAACACACACACATATATATATTCCAAATCAAAAAGATAAACACAAATTTGTAAATTCCTCAAGCATACAAAAGAAATAATGAATTCTTTCATTTATGAAACTGAAAGCAAACCCTTGCAATAAAGTAAAACTATCTCACTTTAATAAAGCAGAAAACATTAATCTTGATAGTAAGGAAAAGTATAAAGCAAACTGTGTTAAATATCTGTTGCATATAAAATTAAAAAAATGTTAACATTTATAATTAGGACAAGTATTTGGATAAGCTAATGCAGTACCTAGATCTACAGACAGTTACGCAGATTCACATTATTATGTCTTTCAGCAAAAGCTTTAAAGTGCTTGAAATACTGTGGAACAGAATGTATATGCAGGAGACAGCGAGCAATTTTGACTGTCTCAAGTAGTTGTGACTCAAGCCCCACAGAGATCCAAGCCAAGGTGTGGTACAAATTTAGAGATTCCTGAGCAGAGGTTGTGTAGCCAGGCTGCATACTTGCATACTGCACAGTTCATTAAGAGCTGATCCTTTTAATTTCCTTTTTTTCAGTGTCTTCATGCTCTGTACAGAATATGCATGTTAACTTTTTTAATGCACACAAAATTTTTAAGTATTAGTAAATACGAACACTAGATTCAAAATTCATCATACATATCTATATTCTTATGGTTTAGTATTATTTTAGCAATGACAATCTTTCAACTTGAATATCTTTCTCATCCTGCTAGATGCTTCTACTTCTGTTAGTGCATATAGTAAGGCTTCACCAAATGTCATTCAGTCTCATTTCATTGAGGGAAAAACTCCAAGATTGTTAAAATTCACAAGAGACAAGTAATCATAGTAGATCAGTGTATCAGCCTTTTTTTACTATCTAACAGAAAGTATCCTCACGCATCCAGAAAATAAATAAATAAATAAATAAAATAGAAGTGAAACAAAAGTATGAGTGTCTTCTTCGCCTTAATAGCAAAGTAAATCTATTTTTCTCTATGGACTAGATTCATGCCAACAGTCACATGCCCTAATCTGACTATCAAGTTTCCCTTCCTACACTTTAGAGTTCTCTACATCATGAATAAACTGCTACTAACACTGTTGGATGCAAACCCCACCGAAGTATGAAATTCAGTTAAATAAGTGTTTTTTGCAACGGGTATTGCAAAGTGCTGCTATTTCTATGTTGTGGGGTTTTGTTTGGTTGTTTTTTCAGCAAGATGGTGCAATTTGATGTGGCTGTCTTAATTAGAAGATATGCAGATCAACCGATCTACGTTATTTTGATATGTTATCTTTATCACAGCAGCTGCGTCATAACAACTCAATGTAAAGTGCTGTCTTGTGAGAGGAGAGGCCAATACTGAGGCACAGAGAGGTGCCAGCTGAAGGGCACAAACCACCAGCAATACAGCTGCACACTGTAGGAATTCGGTCACTGCAGTAACTTAGTAGAGTATTTGTTTGGTGGGAAAAAAAAGAAAGGAGGAAACAAAAGACACCCTAAGGAAAACAGAACACTGCACTGTTACCATTAATATCAAGGAAGGTGGAGTCAAGTTCTTCACAGTGGTGCCCAGGTCCAGGACAAGAGATAACAGGCACAAACTAGAACACAGGATGTTCTCCCAGGCTGCCCATAGAGGCTGTGGGGTCTCATCCTCAACGATCTCCAGAAGCCACCTGGACATGGGCTTGAGCAACCTGGTCTGTGTAGCCCCACTGGAGAAGGCTGAAGACAGAGGCTTTTCCAGTGAAAGTGATTTACTGCGTTACATGGATGTGTCATACTTTCAAGATATAAACTTACATTTCTGAGTTTTAACTTAAAAGTTCACCTGTTCATTATATAGTTAGACTTAACAACACTTAGCAAACTTCATATATCCTCTCAAAAATATGAGCTGCGGATTTTGTGCAGACTTCAAACTGTTTAATTTCTGTGAGTTATAACATTAACGGTATGCATGTTTCTTATCACTAACTTCAATAAGAAATTGTTATTGACATGGAAGGAATCAAAATTTGGTTCTCAGTGGATATTTAATACATGTCAACAGTTGGTTAACTGTGAACAAGCTCTACCAGGAAAAACAGTTTTCAACTAAATTGAACTGGTTTCAATTAAACAGGTATTCAGTTAAATCATAGGTTCAAATTTTAGAATTATTTGCATTCAATGCTTCATTCAGGCAACATTTAATTCAGTTTCAATTAGACCTTCCAGTTTCACGTAGAAACTGGATTATGGGCTCAGTAAAGCAACGATGATTCTCTGTGATATAGAATATGTTTGCCTTTTAAAAATGATTTTGACTCTATCACTTTGTTTTATCCTTCCTTTCTATATTTTGTCTCAAAACCACTCATTTATGCCTTCTAAATATGAATATATTGCCATTTTATTAGAATATCTTTTTTCACTAATGATTCAAGCCCTAAATACCAAAGCAAACTAGGCATTTGTGAGAAAAACGTTAAAGGACGTGGAACGCTTAAATGCAGTTATTTTACTAGCACATCTTACCACAATTATTTGTGTTGTTTTGAATGTAAGGAAGAAAATTAGGTTAACGCATGATAGTAGTCATCTTAGTTTTCAGAGCAGAATTCTAAGTCTAGTCTCAATCTACTGTGTGCATTGTACTGATTTTCAAAGACTTTGATAAATGTACCAAGTATACTCAAATGTTTAAATACAGACTCAGCCCTTTGGAAAGTTTGGACCTGAAGGCTTGCTCCCACACAATGCTGAACTACATGTGCAGTATTTCCATGAACATTTTATCTTTTGATACATTCAAAGTAGGTCTTCTGTATCGCTGCAAAATGCCCTTCCACATTCACACACACGCAGATATCCCTTCTCTTTTTCTGTTCTTCCTCTTTGCTTGAACCCTTCTACACACTCCTCTCCTTTAATTTTCTTCTGATGCTCCCTTCTAAGGGAAAGTTCAAAGACTAGGAGGTTTAGCACTGTTTGGATAAGCATGAAATTCTAGTTGCTTATCCAAATTACACAAAAAATCTAAGTCTTTTGAACTTTCCCTTAGAAGGGAGCACACAAAATTTTATGCTTATCTGGGACACCTGGATTTTCAAACCTGAGCTGGAATTTTATAAGGACAGTAACTCTCTTGTGGATCTGCTCACATACTGCAGTGAACACAGGAATATGAATAGGAAAACACTGATTTATAGTCCTGGATTTACTACTGTTTTAAAAATTCTACTGACCATCATCTAGTCTCATCTTCTCTTTCTGTAATTAGAAAAATAAAATTACCTTCCATAAACAAGACAGCTTTTGGGACTTTGAATTCATATAAATTGTGTATGCATTATTCTACAGAATGAAGATAACATTGCTGTTATTTCCTACTACCTTTCAGCTTCAGAAGTTCCAGACTTCTGCTAGAGCAGAAAAAGATAAATATTGAAAAGAATAATCCAAACACAAAAATACCTTTTCTGATTATGACAACATCAGCAAAACCTGTTTTTAAATTTGTCAGCATTTGTGTTTGTATACATTTTATATATTCCATTCAGCTCATCATTTCTTGTACCTTAAAATGGCATTCTAGTGTCCCTTTATGACTTTCCAGATTGATCAACATATTTGACATTATGACTTCTAGTTTGAAACTGCCCTCCTATTTCTCAACAAGAGCACCAAAAGAATGGCTGAGCGCTTCAATTTAAACTTTATTTTCTATAGTTATTGGCACACTGTTGGCAAAAGTATGATTCTGAGAATTAGAAAATGTTTATGCAATGCAAGAGTGAGCTCTCTAAGTGTTGCCCCACAAGAACGGAATGTTGGAGGTGATAGAAAGGCATCTGCCCTTCTTTAGGGTCCTGTAACAGGCATTTTAACAGAGGTTTCTTCAGTGACTCTAGTTATGACAATACAACCAGAAACATTTATGAAAATAATGAAAGTGGCATTATTAACATTAAATGTCATAACATTTGACAGCTTCATGTAAATGAGGACCTTACTAAGCACAAAAGAGAGGAAAGAACACAGCTTTTTCCTTAAAGTGAATTCAGGACTGAAATAACAACCAATCCAGGCTGCAATCCAGGAAGTCAGTGCATCTGACACACACTATCACAAATTAGCCCCTCTCACTCACTCTGCTTTTTCGATTGGGAAAGGTAATTTGCCCATTTCAACATGAGCTGCATAATTCCTAGCAAAGCCTTCTCCTATTCTACCTTTTCTTTGTCCGTTAGGAAGGGAAGGGAAAGAGCAATGCAGGAAAGAGCCGAGGAAGAGATACATGCTTGACAGAGCATCAGCACAGAAAACCACAAGTACCCTGGGTTCCCAGCCTCTCTCCATCAGACACACAAGGCAAGGAGGTGCCTTCAGACCCACATGGAACCATTCAGAGCTCTCCTCCCCTCTCATCACAACAGACTTAGCAGTCCTTCTGATGTGGCTTTCACCTTTCTCACCGCCTTGCCATGTCAGAAGGTTGCCATCATTTAGAAAGGTAGGTAGCATTTTGAAAGGATTAGGGGATACAACACAGCTCAATCCTTCATAAAAGAGAGACAGAGAAAGCGAAGGGGAAATGCAATTGTCAGGTGATACAGAGGTGCTGGACAAGAAGTATGCACACAAATAAAAAGAACAAATTGCTAGAATTCCTGTTTCTGCAAAGCAGGGGAACGAATAATAAACAGTAATATTTACTGCCAGAGTAAAACAAGTGGAGTGAAGTACAGATTATAGCAAAGTAGAAAACTAGATGGTGTCTGCAAGGGTGAGGTCACTCCCACCGCAAAACTCTTTATTTTCTACATCAGAGGAAAAAAAAAGCATTAGTTTTACAATTATGTGATACTGACACTGGACATGTCTGCTTTACAATAATCATATTAGCTACAGATATTTACAGTAATGGCAAAAAATGTTGCTTATTATTATACTAGCAAAGCCTGTCAAGTTTCTTTTACCCTTTTTCGGGTTTTTATCTTAAACTGTGTCAAGAAATCCTCTTAAATATTCAGGCTATCCTCAATTCTTACCCCTACAAAAATTTTCACTGGGGAGAGCAGAGATTGTTTTCTATACTGTTTCAAAAATGGTTAACCATCTTGTAATTGTGACATATTTTAATTCGTTGTGTTGAGAAATGAATGTTTGCTCACTCTTTATTAATAAATACCATTAACAGATTAAACATCGTTAATTTCGCTGAGTATTTTGAACAAATACTAGCAGAACTACATATGATACTTACACTCTTCTGAAAGGCAGACTTTAGTTCTGTTTATCTCTAACAATTTCTAGTATAAAGCACTGAAACACATCATTCATTTAGAGAATTCTGTTAAGAATAACATTTTTTTCAGCACCTCACTATATTTCAATGCTTCTTATATTGATTTATGCAGTAAATTAAAAACAAGTAGCAAGGGTTGGTAATATTCTGTTTACCAAAGAGAACACTTTACTTGATTCCTTTTTACCTGAATATAATATCTGTTAATGAGAAAACTTATGGTCACAAGAAAATATGATTATTCACAGCAAACTTGTTTGGAAAGGTTTTAATTTGAAAGAAGATAAGAAACAGATTTCATTAATATTTTATGTCAAACTATAACTAATTTACTTTATTCCATTTCTTTCTTTTCTTTCTCTGTTTTAACACATATGTTTAGACATCAGTGGTTACTTAAGTAAGCCAGTAAGTAATTGCTTTCATACAGATTCTGGACTGTGATACCAAACAAAACTTCTACAATACTGCCCAACAGGTTTTGCAAAAGTGTGTATACTGACCAGCCAACTCATTGACTGCCTCTTCATAGGATCATGAAGCTTCTGCAAGTGTGGTTTCCACATGATACAGAAAATAGTCTAAATAATTAAGAACTGCCTGTGTCACTTAAACATTTCAGAGACCTGAGAAGTCTTTCACATCACTTTAAACAGTTATGCTTGTTAAGGAGAAAGTATAGATCATAAACTCATAATAATACAGCTGACAGCAAAAGCCTTTGACATGTTCTGAATTTTTAGGCTGTTCTAAATAACTTCTAAATTTTAAAATGTATTGATATAATTATTACAATAAAAATGCTACAATACTTATTTTTAAATACTTTATAACTTTTTTTTTAGATTATATTTTTATTTTTTAACTAAATTTAGTAATATTCAGAATCATGTTAAAATTGCATATATGGTCCTGAATGTCAAGTGCCACATTTACATCCTTAATGACATAAAATCTCTTGCGTGCTGTAAATGATGCTGTTATATTTTTCTTTTAGTTCTTAGGATGTTTGATAATATCACTAACATGGCATATCTCCAGACTTCTAAAATTTTTCCTTTCTATTCTGAACAGGGAGTAAATATAAGTAGCCATGCTCATTCATGTCCTGATTAACTAATCACTATAGTAAACATCTCTGTTCATTTCCTGCCACCACTGGCACTTGTGGCCAGGACAAAACTGATACACATTGATCCTACACATTAAACTCTTCCTGACAGAGAACCAGCAACTTCAGAGAACAAACCTGTAAAGAATAAAGATGGTAATGCAGGCCTAATCCTGATTCTTGCTGGAAGAAAGTTTTCTTTCAGTCACTGAAAGTCTGAAACTTGCAGGAAAAATGACATATACATAAAATGGAAGCATTGTTCTTTTTCATTAGAATGTGCAATAAGGAAGTTATTATGTATTTTTCATTTTTTGATGCAGTTTAGTGGCTACATTAGTCCAGCAATGTATATATATGTATATATGGTTGTAGATATAATCATATATTTAGCAATATTTGTGAACGAGGTGAGAAAATAGATGGACAAAGAAGATATCAGACTGTCATTGCAGTACAGTAAAATACCTCATGAGTAGCTGACCTATAGTAAAAATATTCTGCAAGAAAATAACACTCCCTAGTCATGTAAGAACAGTAAGTGTCTCTGCCCAAGGGCATTTCTGACTGGGGTTAGCGTAGCAATGGTTGCCAATATTTCATTTTTATCTTTAAAAGTCTCCTTTCATGGCTGACCTGCTGCCTGGCCTCTCCTGAAGATGAGTCTCCCAACAAAGCACCTAACTGAGTCTAACAGTGTCTGTTGCTTTCTTTTATTTTCCCTGCAAGTATAGAATTTATACTCCAAGGCAAGTAACACTCTCAGGTTTTATCTTGCATTATTTTTTACGTTTTTTCCTTTTTTTTTTTTTTTAATTATTATTATTTCAGCTAATCCCTCATCTAAGTCACAAAATCCAAATAAAGCAGTTTTTCTTAATCCTTTCTGATTGTTGCTCCTCTTCTTACCGTGGATGAATCCTGGCTGACAGCAAACACTATTGTAATTCCTAAAAACAGCACTGCAAAGCCAGGAATGAGCTCTACCGACACCATTCAATTTGTTAATTGCTGAGAGGAACTTGACTTCATGTGACAATGGCTGCCCTCAATCAAGAGTTTCAAACGACTGTGTGCTACTAAATGGCTGTTTTGGAAAGGAAATTACCTGACTCAGAAATTACAGCACGATACTGGCAAGCTCTAAATTCCCTGAGTAGGACTTCAGCAGTCAAGCCAGAGCCTTTTCGACTCTCTCAGCATCTACTTGGCCACAACACAATCCCATTTATCCTGAAATATCAGAACCAGAGTATGCCAAAACCAGACTAGACAGAAAGGGAGAAAACAGTGACGTAACTACTCTAGGTGCATGTGGTTCCTTTCATTGTTGTGGTCTGTCCTGAACCATATTCAACTCAAATATGTGCACCATGCAGACAGAAAGTTCACAGTAATCTATAACTGACTCACTGCAGGTTTGAGAATTAAAGGGGAAAGTCCTCGTATACAGATCCAAAACATATTCATAGCTATTTATCAGTCTTACTTTCTACTTACAGTTGCACTGAAGTAAATGGCACATTTAAAAGATGCTAGTGGACCACTTTATTAATCAAAGAAAGTACAGTACTTATCATATAAAATAATGAAGACATGATATAATGACAGAAATGTTAGTTATAATCAAGTTTACTTAAAATCAAGACAGTGATGCATACAGTGAGAGTTCAAAAAACCCTGGTGACCCCTGACAGTTAAATCTGTCATCACACTACATTGCCATCTCCAAATTGTGTATTTTTCTCATGAAATTAATGACTGGCTGACTTACAAAAAAAATAAGTTTTAATAAAAAATATTTTAGAAACAGTTATTTGGTATAAGCAGCATACACAGTAACTCTGAGCTATGGGAGAAATTAACCATTGTACTGCAGATCGTTTCTCATCATTAGTGATCTACTACCCATTACCACTCCTCTACAAAAACCATTATGGTGTGCATTAAACATACTCGGCTCCTTCTGTGATAGAGAATGACAGCCAGTCACTGCTTAGTACATCATGATAAGAGAAGGAAACTTGGTCAAAGACACCCAAATTCTACTTTTTACAAAATGAGGTTTATAATGAGGTTGTAATCGTCAAGAAGAACTGGGCAGGATCTCAGTTTGTGAGGCTTTCTCCTAAAACTCATATTGAGAATTTCAAAACAAATTTGAAAAGTCTGCAGAATTAAAAGTCTATAAACTGACAAGCAATGATAGTGCTTAGAATACATCAAATGTATGTCAGTAATAAGGACTGCCACTCAAGAAAGAAATTTTGCTGGACGTTGCAGGTTGTCATCTTTAAGGCTGCAGTTCTGATGCAGACAGCTCATCTATTATGCTCCACAAGTCTCCAGTTTGGGGATATCTTAGTACAGAACTATCCAATTAATTGCTTAAAGCTGTAGTAATGTTATGCATGACAAGCAGGAAAATTGCTCTGATTAGGCAAAAGTGCAGAGTCAGACCTCAGAACAATGCAGTTGTATTTCCTTGTGAATATACAGGACAGAAAAATCAAGACTGCTCTTCTCTTTGAGTGGATTTGAAATATGTACTTGATGCTTTCATTAAAAATCAAGTAAAGGGCATTTTTGTATCATCACTGTCACAGAGAGCCACCAGACCTCTTTTACTGAGAAACATCTGTCTTTAAATGGTATGCTTAGAACAACATCTACACTTTTTTTACATCAACTTCTTTCCTTTGCAGCATAAACAAAAACTGTATCTATTAGAAATACATGAACCAAAGTAGATGTACTTCAGCTAGAATCACTTCAAATAACTGCCATTTCTTTTTCTTCTGTCACTGAGAATGCTTTCTCTTTTCCTATGAAATCTTCTTTTTTGTATATTTTGTATATTTTGGAGGCACAACACGGTGGACTAGCCACTTCAGATTCCAGTCAGGCTACAAGAGAGGCATTAAAACTAAAGCCAGTAGATAATTAAGTACAGTATACGCTGAAAAATAAATTAGTAAAGTATCCTACATTAAGACAAGAACTCAGAGGAAACTGGAACATTCCGTAGACAAAGAAAAACAGACGGAAATAAGATGGTAAGTGTTCTAATTTCACAAGTGACAGGTGTATGTTCACAAGTCAGACTGGAAATCAACAAAATGTTAAAATAAGAATTTAGTACAGAATGTAGAAGAAATATCAGTAATAACCAATGAACTTCATAAAGCATCAGGAAAAAATAATTGCTAGTAGTGAAATGCAGCTCCCTGCATATTAGAAATCCTTACTAGTGAAAGTCATTAAGGCCACAAAATCAGAAAGTAAATAATCTGAACAAGCTGAAAAGTTGTAGTGAGAGCAGTAATGTCAAGGATTATTTTAATATTCATTTTTCACAGTCCTTCTAAACAAATCATTTACTTTTATGACATGTAGCTTTACAGACTGCATCGTAGTTTGAAAGGTTTGTCAGTGTATGTGCCTATGTTTTAAACATTTTAAATTCTTCTGTTTTTTCTAGACTAAGGATCTAGGTGATGAACATTATGCATATGAAAACACTACACACATAAACAGTATAGACGCAAGAAATGAGAAGAACAGAAGAGTGACCTAACGCTCAGGTCACACCTGTTCTGAGCAGGAAGTAAGATCAGATAGCTTCCAAGGTTCCCTTCCAACCTCAACTATTCTATGATTCAACCATGTGTTGCTGTTGTGTTTTTTTTTTTTTTTCTTTTTTTTTTTTCTAGAAACTGTATGCAAACTCTTCACCATATAAGAGACCTTGTGATTCACCACTACCAAGCAACTTTGGGAACTAGTAATTGAGGGAAGTTAATGTAACTAGGTCTAAATGATCTTGCAGCTGTAGGGCAGCAATGATATTCTCAACACCCAGAAGCTGTAGCTTTAACACAGTTTAAAGCTTACCACAGTTTTATGGTATGTTTTGATAAATACAATAAAAACGAGACACATTAAAGTTCATGTATACAGCACTGTAGCTGCAGAACAATTGCCAGACTCCGAGGCACAACTCTCCAAAGAAAGGCTTTCTCTGGCAAATATTGGAAAAATAAATAAATAAAAAAAAAACCACAGAAGGAATCAGAATTTTAAAACTGCTAGTAGAAATAGTAATGGGCATAACACTTGGACTGAGTGACAAAAATTAAAGAAGATTAATAGAAAAAAAGTGAAAACAGTTCTCAAAAAAATGACTTTTAGTGTATTTATCTTTGGGTTGTAAATCATGTTCCTTCCGTTACCACATTATTTTAAGTGCTCAAAAGTATGGTGATTTTACACCAGAGTTTTCAAAGGAGTGGCAATAAGAGCATGCTGATCACATCTGTGTCATAAATATAGCATCGCAACTCCATTTTTACTGAGAGAAAGTCCATAGGAAGTGTTGGGTTTTATTATATACTTGGGCCATATCTTCATCTAAACCCTTTATTGATCACTGCTCTACTGCTCTGTGCTAAGCAAGCAAATATACCCCAGGTGGACACAGAAGAGCTGTCAGAAATTGGAAATAGAGATTAGTTCATGTCTTTTGCTGAAGTCCTGTGTTAGGACCCAAAGCAGCTTAAAAAGAGAGCAGAAGAGAGCCGACAGCGGGCCCAGAGTAATCCTGACCCTCTGCTGAAGTCACATTAAATACATTTGGGTTTGCAAGACAGAGGATGAGAAACCAAGACAGCTAGCCTGGGGACAGGCTTCAGGTTATTAAGACAGCCACAGGGTTAGCCAGGAGGGATACAAACTTCGGTGAATTTTCCTGAGGGGAAGGGGGAAAAAAATGGGAGTTGAGACCAACCAAGTAGCCTGCCTGGAAGCAACAGTTATATGATGGCAGCCTTCAGCTAGCCAGAGGCATCCATGAAAACTGCACAGAATCAGTTCTAAAATCCAACTGTAATGTCCATTTGTTGTAAAAATTAATTCCCCAAAGAAGAGAGCAAAGGAAAAGAAATCAAACATAGCAAATTTTTCTGACATTACAAAATGAAATGCAAGTCTATACCCTTCTCAACATAGCATCTCTGTTAAAATAAGTGCTTCCTTGGCAGTTCATTTCTGATGACAGCCAAATCCCCAAATATTAGTACCATGAAGCATTATTAGATATTGAACCACAGAGGGAATACAGTAGCAATATAAATAGCAGTGCTGTTTTACTTCTTTTAACTAGACTTTTGAAACAAAGTGTAGGTCTTTCTGAGAGCTACACAGGTGTGACAGACCAACAGTATGTCTGAATAACAAAATAATATGTTTCATTATTAAATAGATCAAGCCAGTTTATACAGATGAATAAGTACTTCTCACTTGCTTTCCAGTAGCATTGGCTTGCAAATTATTTGCAGGAGGATGCTAAATTCTCTCTTTGGTATGGATCCAGCAAAACTACTGCCAGATCACACCTCCTGGGAAATGTGGGACTTGGCGAGGGATTTGGCACAGGACTTCACAAATGTCAGCTTTCCTGTAAAACCATGAGGTCTGTTGTCATGAAAACATCAGCTGTGAGTAGTTTCTTTTCTTAATATTACTGGCCAAAACAAATAGAGAGGGGATGAGATGTCATTCGTGTGCAGCCATGTACCCAGAAGTGGATTTTTGTAACACAATTGACCAGAATAGTTATGGTTAGAATTTCAGTTTTAAAAATGAATCTCCACATTTTGGATCAGTACATGTTGTATTTGAAAGTATATCTGCCTGTACTTCAGAATACTTGTCATTCTGACAACTTAGGAGGGAAAATGCAAACTCTATGCGCTTAGCATTTATATTCACGCCAGAATTGCTGGTGTATGACTCCATTTCATTTTCTTTATAGCTATTTGTCTCCAGAGAGTATAGACTTTATTTTTATTTTTATTTAATAAATAAGCTGCAAGATTATAAAGCACTGGCAAAATGTTAGAATTTGAACAGGAGAGTCATGTAAAAAAATTCAGCAGTCTGTGATAGCACTTTTCCCAGCCTGGCAAGCAATGAGCTGCATGATTGCTTTGCTGAATCAGTACCCATAAACTAAGCTGCTGGCAGACCCAAGCCTTTAAGTGGTTAATTAGTACCTCATTTCTAACAGACTGCCTAATCTCTGGGAAAGTAGAGCATATCTGCTCCAAGCAAATGCAAGCAAGTCAAATTTGGAAGGCAGAAGAAATCAGTTCAGGAAGCCAGAAAACAGGTTTTTTTCCTGAATAAACATCTTACTCCATACAGCCCTTCAATCGATTTTAATCATTTCCATATGTATCAACCTACCAATGCCCACATTCATCCCCCTGAGCCACACATTGTGTTTGCACTTGGATCTCCTCAGAGACCTCACACTAACGGCAACAGCAGTTACACCTTAACCTCAAGAAGAACCACTGTTAAATATCCCAGAATTAAACTTCAACCATTACACTATCTTTACTCAACTCCCTCCTTCAATAGAAAAATTAACTTGAGCCTATGTTTATATACAGTACTTGTATAGAAGAATTATGAAGGAAGAAGTACACAGAACAAACTTCAGAGGTAAAAACTTCAATATGGGTCCAGTGTCGAAGTAGGTCAATTTTTAGGACTAACAACCTTGACAGTGTCCCTTTAATATGTTGATATGTTTCTGTAAAGCACATTAAGAAAAGTTTAGCGTGAAAGAGGCTACAAATGTGTTTGATACGATATAGCAATAAGTGTACATTTTGAGCATACTAAAGCTGCCAAAGTACCTTTTAAACTGCTTTTCTTTACTAGCTAAGGGCCCAGTTCAATGTAAAAAAAAAAAAATCCAGACTTCTATACACTAGAAAATCTGTTTTTCTGTGACATCTGTAACCCAATGTATGTATTTGCAAGGCAGAATGTACATCTTTCTTTGAGTGTGAATGAAAGTTTATTTACTCCTTATTTGTCTGTTCAGACCACTAAGAAATTTCAAGTAAGATCATTACTGACTGTCGTCTGCATAGAGGTAGCGAAGTCACTTGCCTCGAGGACGTACAAGCTCTGAGTACTTTGTTTTCAACAACGCCGCTGAATCACCATGCTTGCCGCACTACATTACTTCTGAATTGCACCTAATGTAAATTGCACACATTAATCCATCTAGTTGAAGAGAGTTTCATGCTGTAAGAGATATACAGTCTGCATCATATTTACAGATATTGCTAAGAAAAGCCATACTTGACACAGGAATTCTTTTGTTTTCAGAAGAAATCTTACTACTGGTTCATTTCCTGCATCAATCAAAAAAGATAGTAATTCATCAGTCATTGCATAAATAAGATGTGTTAACAGTACAGATAGTGCAGGATACAGCGCTCTGTAAAATGGGTAAAGTTTAAAAGGCAGTCTCAAATTTTATAAGAATAATTTCTAAATGGTAGGGAAGTTAGGAAAACCCAAGCTGCCTTTATTTTTGAAATGCCGTGCACAACCTGCTTCTAAATACACTGTTATCAATTACTAGACACATGAAGCACTTCCTGATGCTTTATTACTAAATCATACTGACCTTTCCATTATTCTCATTGTTGCACACTATTAAAATAAGCCACAGGTACTTTCAGTCGATTTTGAACAAACTAACCAATGGCATCCACCATTTTTTTATCACCAGCAGTAAAGGGTACAGTAAGCATGGTTTCTGTTTTGATGCCTGTTATTACATCGGTTGATGATGCTGAAAAATCAGATATGAGGGAGGTTTCCAAGCACATAAGTCTGTCTTCAGGTTTGAAATGTAAACAGACAAACCTTAAAGCACACAAATTATATATATGTACAAGCTTGTTAAGTGAACACAGTTTAATAAATTGATTTGTGTAACACTGACTAAAACCACTTTCTAGGAACATTTCTGGAGTCACTTCCAAAATATTTTAGAAGTAAAAACATATAGAGAAAAGTATTTGAAAATATGGAAAATTAATCTAGTATTAGGAATTGAGTTTTATTTTTTTTTAATCATAATGTCACTCCTAAAGCTCAATAAAATAAAGACTGATATTCAACAAAATATCGAAGAATGAAAAAGACACAAAATACACATCAACACAAAAGTACCTTTTCAAGTATTTGTATGCACAAGTGTTAATTATTGGCAACTGATGGCAAAATACTTTTATTGAGCTGAGCTACAACTAGCAAAGTGTAAAATTTTACTCACTGTACAAATGAATATATAAAAAAATCAGATCAACAGAAGGTATTTGACAGCTACAAGGAAGCTGCTACCAAGACCTCACCTTCAGCCAAAATATCTTTATTTCTTCTTCAATTTATAACTATACAGTATTTCCTTTTGAAGGAGCAGTGG
>VXAB01002343.1:25762-61209 GCA_013399175.1 Odontophorus gujanensis | reverse complement strand
ACTTTTTTTTTTTTTTTTGGTAGAAGTGGGTCACTGGAGGGGTGACAGAGTAAGAGCATCATTGCCTGGGTGATACATCCCGTTGCCATGGTGAGCTGGGGGCTGCATCAGTCAACAGCTTTAAAAATTTGACAGCTGAGTAAGACGGAAGACTTTAATGAGGACAGACACTTGCTCGCTTAGTTTCAATAGCTGAATTCTCTATAAATACCCTCGGTCTGAATGGCTGCAGGTCTCCAGTGTGCTGTGAGTGGCGTGGTTGGGCACTCCTTTTCCCCATGTGTTCTGGGGGTAAGAAGTGTGCGCCCACATCCAAAACAGTGGAGGGATGCAAAGCAGGTGGCTTTTTTTTTTTTCCTTTCCTGTTGATGCTGGAACAAGCAAGGTGACATGAGTGCAGTTAGCACAGGGTTTGGGTTTCTGAGGTGCGTGCAGGGCCGTGTGTCCTTGACATTGAACACCACAGCTGTGGGGTGGGATGGGGCCACCCGCACCACTCCCTATAATAAAGTGAACCTGGGGGGCAAAGGCTGCTTGTTAGGAGCGGATGGACTCTTGTGCTGGGCTCTTGCTTGCGAGAGGTGAGCCATAAGCAAAATCCCAAGGCTCAGTTGCAATCTGGAGAAGATGCAGGGCTCGGGTGAAGCAAAACAAGGCACTACTGGAGTGGAGACTTCACTCAGGCATGGATATTGGGGAAAAATTTCTTCTCAACCCTTGCAATGCCACCACTGCGCCAGGTGTCCCTGGTGCCCGCGGTGCTCCATTCTGGGCTCCGTGCTGGGCAGTGGTGTGGCAGGGATGGGAGCTTCCCATTTGCTGCCTCGCTGGCAGCCAGGATCAGCATGAGCCCTCCCAGTGCCAAGGGCATGCTCCTCGGGGTCTTGTGACTGCGCAGGTGTCACCATGATGCCCACAGCTCCAAGCATAGCCCTCTGTCACATGTAGCAGTGTGGAAAATCCTCAGGCTGACCTCTGCAGAATGGCAGGCATGGGACCTGGCTCTGCCCTTCGGGTTTTAGACCTGCAGTAGTCATGCTGGGTGCTGTGTTCTGTGCTCAGGGCTGGGCTCCAGCTCTCCCCATCCCTCCAGGGCTGTGGGGTTAGCTGCGGCCAAGGCCAGCCTGTGAGTGCTCTGTGCTGAGCCCTGCCATCACCTTTTGTCTGTTTATGAGCTGCTGGCAGCTTCCTCCCCATGCTGCCTGCTCGCACGCGCAGATTTAGCCAGTTCTTCCCAAACCAAACAGTTGTGTGCATCCCAACGCAGAGTGCTCTGGCATCCCAACTCGTCGTTGCTCTGTAGTGCCTCAGATCTCCCTCGATGGCGATGTCCCCGCATTTTGCCATCCCTCTTCTAATCCTAGCTGCTCTTCTCCTTTCCAGGTGTCTTTTAAAAATGGTCAAAGGGAACCTTGTATTCCCTGAAGACATCCTGAGTATCTATTGCAATGGTCTCCAGGTACCCCGTGTGCTGTGCCAATAACCCTGGGGCTGCTGGTGTGCAATGTCCTGTCCCTTTTAACATCCCCAGTCACTGAGAACAAGCTGCAGAAAGCTTTGGAGCTCTGCGTAGTGCTGGCTCGCACCCCAGAGCCTGCTGCCTTCCAGAAATAGCCACGTCCTTGTGCTGTGGACACCCGGGGGGTTTGTGGGGGGCTCGAGGCTGCTGGGATAGGTGCCCCTTCCATAGGGCTTGCTCGCTGCCTTCACTAACCTGAGGTTTGTGCCATTCCTGGGATGCCTTGTACCAGTAGCTATGGAAACAGAGGGCTCCTGTTAGACCAGTGATGGAAAATGCTATTCTGAGAGGCGAAGTGGTGTTCGGTGAGCCTGGGGTAGGAGGGAAGGCTGTGTTCTGAGAATAAAGCATTTACAAAGGCAGCTGGAGAGAAGCAGAGGGGAAAGAAGCTGCTGCAAGTGGGATCTTGCAACAAGTGCTATAAATGGGGGACATTGTTAGAGCAGAAAGCGGAAGGAAGCACCGTAATGAAGCCCAGGCTGCTCTCATGGCTCCTTAATTACTCACTGGGTGCACTGAGTTCAGCCCTTGTGTAACACAGCCCACTCCAGGCTGAATCCACTCTCCTGACAGCAGAGCTGCGATCACAGTCCCTCTTGAACACTGCTCTGCACCCGGTGAGTTGGGGACCGGGCAGGAGCAGTGCTGACCCCACCAACACTCTCTCTGCATTCGTAATGTTGTATTCTTCTCTCCCCAGCAATGAGCTCCTTGAGCATCCTGCCCTGCCAGGCAGGGCTTCCTCATCTCCTGGTTCTCAGAGCTGAGCAAAACTTGGGATGGGGTTCAGAGCATCATGCTCCCCACGCTCACCCATCCCACAGGCACATTTGCTGACGAGGCTGGGTGATGAACCGTATCCCTCCCCTCTTCTTGCAGGGCTCAACCTCACCGCCACATTCCTGGGACATGGGCGAGCAGGAGGAGGAGGCTGCGGGGGCCATGGGTGGCCACAACCCCACCGAGGTGCAGATGAGCCAACTGGTGCTGCCCTGCCACAGCAACCAGCATGGGGAGCTCAGCACCGGGCAGCTGCTCAAGTGGATCGACACTGCTGCGTGCCTCTCGGGTAAGCCATGCCTGGGCATTTGTAGCCCACTGGAAGGTGGGGTTTGGGGAGCTTGTCCTGCATGGGAAGGAAAGTACACTGTTTGAGTGTGCTTGTACCAGCGTTTGGTGACGGAAAGGAAAGCAACAAGCAACGGCATCCTCCCATGGGGACAGCAGGGGTGGAGGGAGAGGGCTGGGGTGGGGAGATGTGGGGCTGTGTGTCCCTGTCCGCAGCAGTGCTGACGCTAGCTGGGCGCCGTGCCATTCTGCTGAGTAATGCAGCGGGCAGCAGCAGGACAGGGGGAGGTGGCTCTGCTGCACACAGCTCCTTGGTCTGTGTCTGCTTCCCCCTAACCGCTGCCCTCCCCGTGGCCTCGGTGCAGCCCAAACCCACACCAGTGAGACCAGGAAACTGGGGCAGTTCTGCAGTTTGGAGATGCTGCTGTAGTCCTGAGGGGAAGCCAAGCCAGCAGCTGGCTTTACAGTAGTTTCTGCGTAGGGATAGATGGTATCAGCTTGTTGTGCATTGCTGAGAAAGCACCATCAGGGCAGGGCAGGCATTGAGGGTGATGTGGTCAGGAGCTGCCCCGGGGGTGAAGCCCTCGCAAAACACCTGCAAAGCAGAGGTGAGGAAACCTAAAATGCTGCTCTTAGTGGGCTCAGATGGGAAAGGGGCAGAGACAGGAGCAGGGTTTCGAGGGTTCTGTCACCCTGAACATGGGGCCACGTGCTGCTCCAGGCTGCTGACGCTGTTTGCTGTTCCTTTGCAGCTGAGAGACACGCTGGCTGCCCGTGCGTCACTGCCTCGATGGATGACATCTATTTTGAGCACACCATTAGGTAAAGGCACTGCTTTCTGCCCACTGCCTTGGCCGGGTGTGGAGCTGAGGCAGAGCTGGGCTATGCTGGAGCTCTCCCACCCATGTGCCTTCCACTGCCCTGCTAGACTGCTAAGTCCTGGGCACATCTGCCCCTGCTGAGGGGCTGGACAGGGTGCAGGGACCCTGTGGCCATCCTGTTTTCTACTGCTATTGCCAGTAAAACATGTTTGCTCATTCGATCAGTGACAGTGGCACCTCAGCAAAGAGTCACCCAGTGTGCTGCACACTTCTGGGACCTCACCCTCCGCTCACCCTTTGCCCCTTCTCCTCTCTGTTTTCCAGTGTTGGGCAAGTCGTTAACATCAAAGCCAAAGTGAACCGAGCCTTCAACTCCAGCATGGAGGTCTGTGTGCTGCAGCTATGCTTTGTCCCCTGTGCCCACCCTTGCCATGCTGCTGTCCCTGCCAGCTGCACCCCTGTGCTGAGGCCGCCTGCAGAACACCCCCGTGCTGCTCTGCTCTGTGACTCTGGGGCCATGCTATCCGTTCTGCTCACTCTGGATCAGCTTGGGGTGATGCTGCAGGGAGCGGAGCTGCGTGCTGCCTTTCCATGTGAACCTGCTGCTGCTTGAGCACCAAACTGCTCCCTTTCTCCCCTGCTTGGTTTCAAGATCCCAAACTACACTGGGCATCACTGTGCTTCATGCACTGCTTTCAACCCGCCCCTTCCTTAGGAGAAAATACTTTTTGTGCTGGTGGTGCCAGCTGAACATCAGCCCTTGCCACCCGTCCCTGTGGCTCAGGGGCTGTGCTGTGCCCTCTGCTAGGTGGGCATCCATGTGAGCTACGAGGACCTGTGCAGCGGGAAGCACTGCAGCATCTGCAAGGCTTATGCCACCTTCGTGGCACAAGGCCCCCCAGGCACCAAGGTAAGTGCTGTGCAGTGAGTCCCATGCCCAGCCTGCAGGAAATCACCTCTGCAGTAGGGACTGGGAGCAGGTAGGGATGTGTGTTGCTTTGTGACCATCTGCGTCCTTGCCCATATGATTGGGATCCTGGGGCTCAGGGTGCGGAGGGCAACTTCCCACTGTCCCTGACCATTCTGGGGCTGTGCTGCTGCCATTCCCTGCTCTGTGCCTGGGCCCCTCTGTAGAAGCAGCCCAAAAGGACCATCTGGCCATCTTGCAGCAAGCTGGAAGGGTCGTTTCCCTCAACACAACCACCCTAGCCACATATGCAGAGCTTGCCCAGCTCCACGTGCATCTTGGGATGCATGCCACCTCTCAGAGCCCTACGCAGGGCCCACCCCATCCATCACCCTCACCTAGGTGAAGCTGAAGCCGCTGACCCCACAGACAGAGGAGGAGAAGATCGAGCACAGCATTGCAGCTGAGCGCCGTCGGATGCGGCTGGCACACAAGGACACCCTCAAAGACCTCCTCACCCGCAGCACCGGTGACACTGGTACCACGTGTCCCCAAGGGAGGTGTGGGGCTGGGTGTGGGGATGGCTGTGGCACTGAGCTCTGTGCTCCCCAGCAGAGATGGAGACAAGGGATGGCAGTGCAGCGGTGCCGGCTGAGAAGACACGAGTGGAGAGCGTGGAGCTGGTGCTGCCACCACACGCCAACCACCAGGGCAACACCTTTGGCGGGCAGATCATGGCCTGGATGGAAAATGTGGCCACCATCGCAGCCAGGTGCCCGCAGGGGAGGGGGCATTGGGGCAGGTGGACTGGGTCACAGCTGGACGGTGGGGTGACAGGGACAGGCACACAGCCTTTGGGGCGGTTGTCAGTCCCACGTGTGCATAGTGCTGGGGAAGGGCAGGCACACATCCCACCCACAAGGGTCCCCTGGCTCTGGCTGTGATGGGGACGGTGCATAGAGTGACACCTGCCCCACAGCCGGCTGTGCCATGCCCACCCCATGCTGCGTGCCATCGAGATGTTCCACTTCCGTGGGCCATCACAGGTCGGGGACCGCCTGGTGCTCAAGGCCATTGTCAACAACTCCTTCAAGAACAGGTGAGCGCTGCTGGTGGCAGCTCCTCTGGCCCCTCTTATGGCTCCCCACACCTCACCCCTTCTTATCCCCCCCCCCAGCATGGAGGTAGGGGTCTGCACTGAGGCCTATGACCAGGAGATGTCTGTCAGCCGGAGGCACATCAACAGTGCCTTCATGACCTTCGTGGTGCTGGATGAGGAGGGCCGGCCCTGCTCTTTGCCTGAAGTCATGCCTCAGCCAGGGGTAAGGACTGCAGTAGTGCCCCTGTACCCCCCCATGCTCCCTGTGTCCCTGCTGCAGTGGCACACAGCAAGCATCCATCCCTTGATCACAGTGCTGCTACCAGAGAGGCACTATCAGCTGGTGGGCACACTGAAATAGCTCCCAGTTAATCTCCAGAGCGTGGGGCTTCACCTTTCAGCCCTTTGCTGCTGAACATTTTACCCACTCTACGACATACATATTTTTCTCCTCCTTTTCCATTAACCTGATGTGCTTTTCCCATTTATCAGGATGGAGAAAGGCGATACAGAGAAGCCAGTGCTAGGAGGAAGATTCGGCTGGACCGGTGAGAGCGAGTGGGATGCTGGGATGGAGAGGGGTCCTTCCTGGGCACTGGGGAGCAGGGACACCCCAGCTTTTGCCCTGCTCTAAGGAAAACTCTGTCCTGCAGGAAATACGTTGTCTCCTGCAAGCAGACGGAGGTGCCGCTGTCCGTGCCCTGGGACCAAAGCAATAAGGTCGGTGCCCGCAGGTGGCACTGCCTCCTCTCTGTGCTTTGGGGTTACCCCTGCCTCTGATGTCTTGCTTTACCACAGGTTTACCTGAGCTACAACAATGTCTCTGCGCTGAAGACACTCGTAGCCAAAACCAACTGGGTGCTGGCCAGGGAAAAGGAGAAGGTACGGCACCAACCCCAGTACCCTGAGCTGTCCCCAAAGTGTGGGCACGCCGGGTGCACGTCCCAGCCCTACCCTGTGCTCCCCAAGGTGCAGATCTACATGCTGGAGGAGGACAAGTTCCTCTCTTTCCGCATTGAGATGTTGGTGCACATCTCAGCCAGCCAGGCCTTCTTCCTGCTCTCCGACCTGCGGCGCCGGCACGAGTGGGACAGCCACTACGAGTGAGTGCTGCTGGGGATAGCACAGGAGCAGGCACCCATCCCTTTCCAAAAAACGCATCCCTTGTGCTTCCCTGGGGCCTAACATCTCACCCTGGCGCCGTTCTCATACCTTGAACCGTGCGTTCCCACCCCTGGGGCTGATGGCTGTCAGTGTGCACGGCCTCTCTCACCACCCATGGCCGTTCTCCCAGTGCTACCAGTCCCTCCCACCTGCAGGAGTGCCGAGCGGGTGCAGCAGGTGGATGAGGATGACACCATCTACCACGTGCTGAGCCGGACGCTCAGCAGCGAGAACAAGCCACAGGACTTTGTCATCCTGGCCTCCCGGCGGAAACCCTGCAGCAAAGGGTATGGGGTAGGTGATGTCTTTGTCTCAGTCACCTGGGCTGCGTGCCACTCACCTGGCTGCCCCCTCCCCAGGGATCCCTACGTGGTGGCCTTTCGGTCGGTGACGCTGCCCACGCACCCTGCCAGCTCCAGCTACACACGGGGTGAGACGCTGTGCTCCGGCTTCTGCGTGTGGCCAGAGTCAGAGGAGATGAGCAAGGTGAGGGGCTGCAGCCACACTGTGCATCACTGGGGGGGTTCAGCCTCCATGCCCAGCTGTGACACTCCTCTGCTGCTCATCACAGGTGGCTTACTACAACCAGGCGACGCCAGGGTTCCTCAACTACGTCACCACCAACGTGGTGGGGCTGTCCTCCAGCTTCTGTGCCACCTTTGAGGCCTGTGAGAAGTTCCTGCTGAAGAACAAGGATGACCTGATCACACAGCTGTAGGACCTCTAGGCTGCTACCCATGGACAGGGGGATGGGCTGGCAAAGAGGAGTGTGGGAATAGGATGGTGGCACTGGGACCATGCCTCAATGGAGCTTTGCCCTGGGCAAGGTCAGTGGGATGGGGATGGAGGGCTGTCCCAGGGCCACACCACCCTCACTGATATTCACATCCCGCCCCCTTTTGTTGTTTTTTTTCTTATCCTGATTTCATAAGCTGCTGTATAGGACTTTGAATTTTAGTTCAACTAACGCTACTTGAATCTTTGTACAATCCCAGCTCTTCCTGATATATTGATTTTTTTTTAACTGACTCCTTATGAGAGAAACTGGTTTCTGAAGCAGTGGGAAGAGGGGCAGTGCTGCAGGTGCTGCTCCATGGTCCCAGGTTCCAGAGCAGGGCTGGGACATGGCCACGCTGCCCCTTGGCAGGAGATATCACAGCTCTGCGTGGAAGGAGCAGCAATAAAAGTGCATCAAAAGGAAGAACCTTTACCTGCCTGAGGGTCTGCTTCGAGGGCTGCTGCCCTGGCTGTGTGCCATGCCTCAGATTGTGGCCATCCCCTGTGAGCCTCCACCTCCCCTGCCCTCTTATCACCACCAGATAAAGCTGTTTCAAGCTGAACGTGGTACAAAACACTCAATTTTTACAGCAACTCCTTATCTCCCAAAACTCAGGGCAATCCTGCCTCTTTATCACCAGGATGCAAGCCATCTTCCCCACTTATCTGTAGGAATGGCTGCTGCTTGATTAAGTGCACATAGTGATGCATTCACCCCGCTGTTAAACTTTGACTGACCCCTCCTCCCAAAGCACTGCACTTTTTAATGCCTGTGGTGTGGTTTTTAGGGTGCAGGAGGGGAGCCACCCACCTGGGTGACTGCAGGATTGGTTATGTTAGAGCTGAATGGAGCTCCCTGCATCTGCAGCAGTAATGCCAGCTCAGCACTGAGCTGGAGGGCAGCTTGGCTGACACAGACAGACCTGGCTGCAGGCAGTGCTGAGCAACACAGAGCCTCCCACTGCAGTCAAACTGCTGCACCTGGTCTTCCTGTCCACCTCCTGTGACCTTGGTGGCTGCCATGATTCATGCACAGCGTCCAACCTCAGAAATAGCAATGTGGAATTCTGTTTACTTTCCTGGAGCTGCCTGAATGCAGCACCAGAGAGAGAATAATCCTCCACGCTCTGAGCAGAAGTGTTTATGGCTGAAGAGGTTTTTGTTGCCATGTTCTTAAAACTGCAGCCACTACTTACCAGGGCAGCTCAGGGTGAAGCAAATTGGAGTTTGTAATTAAAAATAATTCTAGCTCCAACAGAAGCACAGAAGATGCTGTACACTGGCAGTACAAGTTAACCAGATGGATAAAACTCTGGTGTTTGGGCTCATAATTACTGTTTAGCATTCACTATTTCACAGGGAGAGAAAAAAAGGATCACCTCATTTATTAGGCAAGAGTCAGCTTGCTTAAAATAGACAAATCTAGCTCCAGTTTATACAGGTAGCAAGAGTCAGTAAAACACACTGCTCCAGACAAAGAGCTCTGCTCTCCTCTGGCCAGCAGCAGTTCTGAGCAACAAAAAAACAGCTGCTGCTGCTCCTCAGAGCTGCTATGGCCCATGCAGGAGCCCAGCTGCATTCAGCTCGTGGCAGCAGGCAGGTACTCACCCCAGAGCACTGCTGTTAAACCCTGGCAACTACAGCTCACCTCGCAGGAAATCAGCAATTTTTCACAGGTAAATACATTCCCAGCTGCTGCTGCTTCAGCTGCAACCGATGTTTGGCACTGTTTCAGGTTTATTTCAAAACCCCATGCAGCCTGTCATAGAGGAGACCTTCTGCAAGCCAGCTGGATTTCTATTTAAACAAATAATCCCCTCTTGTAAGCCCTTCATTCTCCTTCTATGCTTCTTTGCTGGAAGTTCCTGTGTGCCAAGATTATTTCTCCCCTGAAGTGTGCAAGGCATTTCTGCACGAGCAGAAGTTTGCTGGCCATAGTCAACAACAACAGCCATCTCTTGCACACAATTCCTCGGGTCCCTCCTGCTCATTACAGCCGATGCACCTTCTTGCTGCTGAAATACTTCTTAGAGAAAGGAGAACGTTTCACAAAAGCCAGCACCGTTGGAGTCCCAGCCTTCACAAAATACCTGCAGAGATTAAAAAGAGTCCTCTGGTTTCCTCGTCTTGCCAAACATCATGCAAGCAGCTTCTGCCCAGCACAGTGCAGACTGACCTCCCAGAGGATGATGACAGGCTGTGTTTGATGATCAGCAGAGCCTCTCAGAGCCAGGGCTACCCTTATCCAAGGGAGCAGTGCTCTGAATCAACACTTCTCTCAACAGCCACCCCTAATTAAAATAGAGTGCTGTTGTTCTGTCCCTGGAAAGAGTTTTCTTTTTGCAACTGCCTTTACAGCCCAAAATCTGAGAGCTTACACTGCTGAGTTTTATGGAGTGTCAGTTCAGACAGTCCACAGCAGCAGAGCTCGAGCTCTGCTCCCCCTGTGACAGACCCCTCTGCTGGAGCTGTGCTGCAGCCTTCCCCCAGCCAGCTACAAGCTGCTGCAAGTTAACAGCACCAGCTCTACAATGCTTTTCTTGGCTTCTCCAACAGCAGGCTCTTTTCTCTAAACAACTGCACAGTATTTGAAAGTCAATTTCAGAGAGCGAAACTGCGCTGCATGCTGTGCTGGGGACTGCTCACACAGCATTATTAACAGTGAGAGCATTGTTAACCTTCAACACGCTCTCTTTATACACTGCTGCTGCCTTTTTATAAGTAGCACTGTTTAGATGGGGTATGAAACAGCCCCTTCAGTGCTGCTGCTTGTGTGTAGTCCCACTCCCCTTCCCACCTCCACCTCATCCTGGAGAGTTGTGTGTTTTTTTGGGGGGAGCAGGCACAAAAATCATGTGACCCTAGTGTTCTACACCTCCTCCCTTTAGAGCTGTTAAATCAGAGGAAAAAAAACAGCACTTAAAAGCCCAAAGTTCATACACTGACTAAAGATGAGCAGCTAGAGCCTCACCTTTGGTGCTGCAACACTTGTAGCAATGTGTGTTCTGGGTTCAGCTCATACATTTCTGCTCTTTCTTCATCTTCAAAATAGAGCTGAGGAAATTTGGGAGAGTTGCATGCTTAAGTCATATGAAGGCAAACTAAGTGCAGTAAGAGCACAGCACAGGTCTCACAGAGGTTTCACAAACTTCTGTATCTTGAACTGTGTCAGACACTTCAGCAACATGCTCTGTTATGGGTAAATTCTAAGTCTTCCTGGCATAAACCTGCTACCCTTCGTGTTCCTGCTGGCACTGCCTTAAGATTTCTGACACAGCCACTGTCCTTCAGCACCTGGCTGCAGGCTGCCCCACTGCATGCCACACTGAGGTGGAAAATGAGACATCACCACCTATACTTCTTTATGAACCATGTACAAGCCTAAATCCCAATTACTGTTAGGAACCAGGAATCTAAGCAATATATATATATAAACACCTTATATTCTACACATGCTGTATTTGATAGAAAGTACTTTCATTTTTGTTAATAAACTCTGCCCACGTAAACCTGAACGTTTTCTAGATGTGCTGACAAGTGAATATAGCTCTCCAAATTGCTATCTCACAACCATGGGTGGTGAACAGATATTTATGCTATTGCTTTCATACATACACAGATACTTAATCTCACTTCAGAGAAAAAAAAAAAAACGACAAGAAAAACCCCACCAAAACCAACCAACCAACATGACACAAACCAACACACTCAAATAGAAGGACAGTCAAACCTCTCACCTCGAGATTGCTGGGAAGGTATTTTCTTTCTAAATCCCAAGGAGGTAACTCAGCAAACATCACTATTAAATGATCAATAAATCTAAAAGCCAGAACACAAATTTTAGCTTAGTGATCAGCCAGATTTGTTCAGTTGGCATGTGAATGACACTAAAAATACATCAACAAATTAGGCAATAGACTTGAAAATAGGCTTAGATTGCTGTAAGACTAATAGCTTCTTTCCTTCAAACTCACTGCTTTCTCAATAAGACCGTGCCCTGTTACAACTCATACCAGTAGTTTTAAACTCTGGCAGTGCAACAGCAAATCATTTTTAATTTCCATTTTCACACTACAAAAGGTGTAAAACCTAGCACTGTGCCTTTCATTTACAATTGATTTTCTGTCTGCACGTTCTCAACAGTGCCATGCTTCACCAGAGCAGCACTCAGAACACGCTTGTGTGTCAGCTGGCTGGTTTACTTTGGTACCATAGGAGAGCTGGTCGATTTGTTCTGAGAATTCACCACCAGAGGAAGTGAAAATGGAAAGATGTACTTAATAATACCATCTAAGAACTATGGCTTTATTTGTCTGCTTGCACTGCCATTTTTAATTGCAAAGCTAGGTGGATCTGTGTCTATGAAAATGTTACAAATTCCAAGTTGTTTAAACAGCTCCAAGATTGGAAATGTGGACCTACTTCATTGGTATGACAGAGTTTCACCTACCAGCCGTTCTCACTTATCCAAACTCTTCCTTCATGCAAGAAGGCTGCAGGCAGAGCATTTACCTGGAGTTCTCATGAAAAGCCTCGATGAAGTCTGTCTGCTCATGCTCAGGGTACAAGAAGAGGACAGGCCAGCTGAGGTTGCCATCGGCGTCCAAGTGTACCTTTGCCCCTGTGGCACTGTCAGAGTGGAACCCATTCAGAGATATCTCAGCCAAACCATCTGATATTTCCTCCTCTTCACTTGAAGGATCGACAACCAGCTTGATATTTCTTTCCTATAAGAGAGGAAGGAAAACATCTAGGTATGCATTTTGCATTAGTTGTTACCTAAAAACAGGTATAGCCCACGGAGCTCAGAATAGAGCCAGCCAGGTAGGAAGAACCATGGTTTTAACTCAGCTTTCTTAGCTCCAGCTCTCAAAACCTGCATAGGAAGACAAACCCATAACCCAATCCCCCCTTATCCCAAGAAAAACCCACAGAAACAAGTCCCCTCACTGACCCACCTTTATTGCTGCAAGCAAACGTTCCTTTTGACACTGTTCTTTCTTTGCCATTGCCTTTGCCTTCCTTGCATCCCTCTCCTCAATTCGCTGCATGTAAGAAAGAATCGTACCACAGTCACACACAGCAATTCAAGGCTCAGCATTACTCTGCTGATGAGTGGCAAAATCAGTTCAGATCTCCAGAAAGGCTCCAGCTCTTCCATTTGCACATCTCAACAGCATCGCTATGTAGAACTATGTTTGAGGAGAAATTACACTATGCAGAAACCTGAATGGAGAATTCTTCAACCAAAGCATTTCTAGGCTGCAAATAAGCAGAATGGATCACTCCTGCAACAAGCACGTAAATGCCAGACAGCTGTAAGTTTTACCTTTAGTTTGTCAGCTTTAGTTCTCACTTCCAGAAGCTTTTTCTCTTTTGAATCTATTCGCAAGCCCTCCTCACACCAAGCTATTGCTTCAGAGAAGTTCTTTAGCTCCATGTGACAGAGAGCTCCTAGAAGGATTAAGGCTTTTAAGCGCCTGATATTGGAGTTGGCACACAGCTATTACACAAAGCAGTAGTTATAAAGTCAGCATTGACTCTGGTGCCTTCTAAAGCAGCACACACTGTTATGCTGCAGGGTCGTGTTGAGTTGCAGACTGCCAGCAGGTCTAATAAGCTGAGAGAAAATATGGAGTGTTTTATCAGCCACAGCATCAGCAGAGTGGTACTGGCTGCAGTGCCCTGGAGGTACTCACAGCTGGGCCCAGGAAAGTGGAGCTGGGGCAGAGGGAGAGAGGATTTGGGGCCATGCTACAATGCCCTTACCCCTCACGATGGCTTTGAGGTGGTCAGGCTTCAGCTTCCTTGCTTGGGTCGCATCAGCGAGAGCAGAACGGTAGTTACCTGCAGGCGAAGCAGAGCTGCTCAGAAGCTCAGATTCCACACCCGAAATACAAGCGGGTCCCAAAAGCCGCAAAGCACGGGAACCGCGTCACCCGCCCGCTCTGCAAAGGGAGAGAGGCAGCGGGCGCGGTCTCACCCAGGCGGCAGTGCGCGGCCGCCCTGTTGGACAGCAGCACGGCGCGTAGCTCCGCATCCTCGCAGCGCTGCCGCAGCCCCTCGCTGTAGGCCCGCACGGCCCTGCCATAATCCTTCTCCCCGAAGTACGCGTTCCCCTCGTTCTTGTACATGGCGGCCAACTCTGCGGGGCAGGGCGGCGTGAGAGGGCTGCGCGGCTCCGGGGGGACACGCAGCCCCGCCCTCGGGAAGGGAGGACCCGCAGCCCACCTGCGGGCTCCTTGTCCTCGTCGAACAGCAGCGACTGCAGGCAGGCCAGGGCGGGCTGCCGCGCCGCGTCGATCTCGGCCGGGCAGCGCTTCATGAACATGGGGATGGCCTCCAGCTCCTGAGGGCAAACCGCGTCAGCCCGCGCCGCCGGCCCGGTACGCCCCCCGCCCGGCCCCGCCGCCTCACCTGCTCCCACGTGTCGGGATGGAAACCGTGCCGGTACCGCGGAACCGCCCCGCCGCTCTCCCCGCCGTCCGCCATGCTGCTCCCGGCCCGCCCGCCCCGCCTTTTCCGTCCTGAAAGCACGGCTCTTCCGGCTCAATGCCCCGCCCCTTCCGGCCCCGCGCCGCCATTTTGGCTGGTGGGGGCGCGCGGTGCGCGGCGCTGCGTGCGGTGCCGGGATGAGCTGCAAATGGCTGCCCTCGGCCCTCAGCTGTTCAGAGCCGTGGGGGCGCGACACCGGGAGGCGCGGCTGGTGGGCTGCGGACCTGAGGTCTGCCCCGACCTTTGTGTGATGATCCGGGGACGGCCCCGCAGGGAACGCGGGCTGAGCGGACGCGTCCCCGCCCCGCGGCACGGCTGTTAAGCGGCTCCTGGACAAGGAGCCGCGCTGTTCAGGCCCGCTCAGACCACTAAAGATGATAGATTTGGAGGCGGGGATTTCAAGGGAGTTGCGCTTTACTCAGGAGCTCAGTGACACCTTCCTTGGTGAGGTACAAAACCGTGCCACAACTCTGATCCCAAACCTCAAAGACCGGGGGGTCCTCGCAAGCCCTCCTCCCGGCAATGACCACGTAGGGGTACCCCAACTTGTTGGCGTCTTTCAGCCTTCTGCCTATTGTCATCTGCGTCCTGTCATCCAGCACCATGTCACCCACCAGGCGTGGCAGGGCCTCTGCCACGTTGTCATAGAGGTGCTCCAGCAGCGCGGTGCCCTGCTCCTCCTTGCTGCCTTTTTTGGGGGGGATGAAACACACCTGGTAGGGTGCGATGAGGGTCGGCCAGCGGATGCTGTCCTCTGTAGACAGCACCTCAATGGACGCTGCCAGGATGCGGGTGACGCCCAGACCGTAGCAGCCCATTTCTGCCAGCTGGAGCTTGTTCTCAGGAGTGTAGAAGACAGCATTGTGGACAGAAGAATACTTGGTGCCCAGATAAAACGTGTGCCCCACTTCGATCCCTCTGCTCTGAGTGAGTTTTTCTCCGCAGGTGGGGCACGCTGTTTGCTCTTCATCCAGCATCTCCACGTTGGCCGCAAAATGCCCGGCAGGGCACAGCACCAGCCTGTCCTCACCGATGTCAGCTGGCAGCTGGAACTCATGGGATGCAGTGCCACCAATGGTGCCAGTGGCTGCCTGCACTTGGACGCAGCGCAGGCCCAGCTGCTCGAAGAGGCTGCGGTAGGCACTGCACACCAGCTCGTAGGTGTGCCGTGCTGCCTCCTCGGAGGCATCAAAGGTGTACATGTCCTTCATGTAGAACTCCCTGCTACGCAGCAAGCCGAAGCGGGGCTTGGGCTCATCCCGGAACTTTCTGGTCACCTGGTAGAGGCGCAGCGGGAGCTGCCTGTAGGACAGGTTGCAGTGTGCAGCCACCAGCTCGGTGACGGCCTCCTCATGGGTGGGGCCCAGGCAGTATTCCTTGCTGTGCCGGTCAGCCAAGCGGAACAGCTCCGGCCCCATCTGCTCCCAGCGCCCGCTGGTCTGCCACAGCTCGGCCGAGCTCAGGCTGGGCATGTTCACCTTCTGCCCGCCGATGTTCCGCATGGTGCCGTCGATCAGGCGGATCAGCTTCTCCATGGAGCGCACAGCGGGCGGCAGGAGGTGGTAGCAGCCGGGGCTGGCGGGATGGATGAGGCCACCCTGCAGCATCAGCCGGTGGCTGCGGCAGCCCAGCTCCGCCGCTTGGCCCTCGCATCCTGCCACACCACCCACCTGCAGGTTCAGAGGCTGGAAGAGCTGCGAGAGCAGCAGACGGGCACGAGCTGGGGCGTCGTGCTGGGAGCTGCGGGCGTGCAGCTGCGGGCCCGCTGCCGCTCTGAGCACGGGTAGCCCTGCCCGCAGCATCGCGCCTGCAGGGAGGAAGCAGCGAAACGGGCTGCAAACGGCGTGCACCGCAGCCACGTGCTGCTTCCTGCAGGGCGGCAGAGCAGCCTCAGCACCCGCACCGAGCTCCCACCAACCCCCAGGCCGGGCAGCGCCAGGCTGCGCGCCCACGGCCGCGCGCACACATACACGCTCGCACGGACACGCGCTCTGCACGTGCACGCGCGCACCCCGCCGCCCGACCGTGGGAGACGGCGGCGCCCGCCCCGCGCCCAAGTCACGTGACTCACCGCACCGCCGCCTTCCCCGGAAGTGCCGCGTTCTCCTTGGCTGCCCGTCAGCGCCCCCTGCTGCGCGGAGGCCGCGCCGCAGCCCCGTGCCGTACGGTTCCCCGTCGTGCCGGGAGCGTGCCCGCACTGTGCCCGCGTTTGTACCCGGGCTCCGAGCCCCTTCAGGCTGCTCTGGGCCTCTCATGTCCGGCTCCGGTCCCCGTCCCACCTCAGCTCACGCTGTGCGAGTCCAGAGCTGCAGCTGGGGGATTCACCATCCCCAGAGAGCATTGTGGGCGCTGATAGGGCGCTCTGCCAGGGGAGGGGACGTCGCTTTGCCGAGCCTGGTTTTATAGGGGCTTAAATTATCCTTTTTTAAATATAAGGAAGTAGGAACGAGCCCTTCTTTTTTTATTTAAAAATGAGATTTGTGGAAATCTTCACAATCCTTCTGTAGTGGGGAATATGCACTAACGTGCACTGCAATTTATACGAGGAAATGGGAAAGATAAATGGATTAAAGGGCTCACTGTTGATGCTTCTGACTTAGGAGCGCTGAAGCTGCTAAAAACATGAGCCAGTGCCTGCATAGCATGGCCCAGAGGGACCCGGGGAAGCCGCTGTGCAGCTCAGAGCCGTGATGTGGCTGCAGGTTCCAGGCTGCTGGGTGGTGCTTCCCTTCCAGAGCATCTCCGTTGTTGTCCCTGTGATGGTTTCCCCTGGTGTGCTCCCCGCTGCAATCAGCAGTTGAGCTGCAGGTCCCCGTGCCATGGTGCATGGTTGTCCCTCGCTGTTTCCATTGCCTGCTGCAGCTGCCGAAGCGAAACGTGTTTCTGTCAGTGACTTACTGCCTGCTGAGCGGATCAAAGAGACAAAGCGTCTCGGATTGATTTGCGGGGCTGTGTTTAAACTGGGAGGGTTTGAGGTTGTGCAAGGGGCAAGGTCTGCAGGGAAAGCTGATCTCTCTCATTAAACCAGCAGACAGTACTGGATGAGGAGCTAAGCTTGGGGGCTTGGTGCCCGGGAGCCTGTCTGCACTCTTTTATCTTTTCCAGCTGCGCTGAGAGGGATCAAACTGAGGTTTCAGCCCCAGCCCAGTCATGCTGGCTATGTCCTGGCTGACCCTGGCCATGGTCTTACACAGCTGGGAGGGTCCATGAGCCTGCAGCACTGCCTTGCACATCTGGCTAAGTGCTTCCATTCCTTCCTGGGATGCTTCTGTAATTTACAACTCCAGGCTGATGTTTTTATGTCCAATAAAATGGTAATGGCAGGACTTGTCCTAGAACCTCCTGTGCTCCTTGGGATTGCTCCTCCAGGAGGAGGAGGTGGCACAGGCTGCCACCATCTCAGAGCAGCTGTGAAACAGCCACCAGCTCTGCGTGTTTGCAGCTCTGAATGTGTGTCAGACAGCAGAACAGCCCCAAGGTGAAGCTTTAAAAACTGCTTCTTCTTCTAAGCTGCTCTAACTGCTTTCTGGGTCACAACTCGTGATGCTGGAGCTGGTCAGGCACTGATTTGGGCCATGTCCCTTGCTGGTGGTATAAACTTTAATACCTAGCAAATCTCTGTGTGTTCAATGTAACCCCTTGGAGATGCCATGAGGGACACCATCCTTTGCTCTCTTGCAGTGCTGGGGCAGAACCAGGTCATGTGTCACTTGGGAATGTGGGTGCCAGGAGAGGGACATTGCATCTTTGCTGGGAGCCAAGTGTGGGCTGTGCTCAGTGAAACTGCACTTGCTTGGCTTTACTGGCACGCACGGCCCAGAGAGCTCGAGGGATCCTGCACTGGGGACTGTGGTGCTTGGGGCAGCCAGGCTGGAGCCCCCAGCGTAGCTTCAGTACTCTAGAATGGGTGTGGCAGGTGACAGTGGCGAGGGATGCCATGGGGAAGGCTGTCACAGCAGCCCTGGTGACCAGGGCCACCCATGTGGGACTTGGGCAGCCAGGTGAGGCCACTGACTGGGCTCACAGTGGGGAGAGCAGGAATTCTTGGTGTAGCTCCCAATTAGCCATGCCCACTTTGCACACCAGTCAGAAACACCCAGCTGGGGAGCACTCTGGAGTGACTATGTGGGTGCTTTGGGGAGCTGCTCAGCACCCAACAGCAAAACCCTTTGTTAGTGCTTTAATCTGGGATGAGAGCCAGCCAGGATGCAGAGCAGCAGCATACATGCATTGGTGCTCTGGCTCTGCATTGCAGGGGACAGCACCTGCCTCTGGCCGGGCCAGAGCAGAAGTGGGCTCCCGGACAATTCAGCTGCCTCATTTCCAGTTCAAGGTGATGCTGAAGAAACGCAAACTCCAAGTAAGAGCCAAATTTAATCCACCCTCTCTGTCCTGGGAGCCAAACAGCATTGGCAGTGCTGCCAGCCTATCCTCACCTTCTTTTTCCTTCTGCAGCAAGAAAGGCTGGGCCTGGGAACATACAACATCAGGGATTTCCTGCAGGAGACACGTCCCTCGAGCTTGAGGGGCATCTGTGACACAAGGGAGCAGAGGTTCAGAGAAAGCCAGAGGGTACATTGCAGCCTGACTTGTGAGCTGCTGGCATCGCTGTGTGCATTTCCCCTGTCACCGGAGCTGACTGGGGGCTGCCCACACTGTCCCGTCTCCCCTGTAGGACTGCTTCCCTGGGCCTGGCACCTATGGCCCCCAGGGGAACCCCTCTGCTCTCCTGGAGGAGAGGGACAAGCGCTCTGCCAGCACGCGAGGGCTGATGGACAGCAGGATGGAGAAGTGTGTCTTCCATGCAGCCATGGCACGTCCTGCTCTTTGCCCTGGGATCACGCAGCGGTACCTGAGCAACTTGAAGCGGGATGCCTACCTGCTGTAAGTGGCATATAACAGGGGCTAGAAGTGCTTTCACACCAGCTTGCAGGAAAACCCTTTGTCTTGAGCAACTCTAGTGAGGCTGAGTATGTTACTGATACATTATGACTGATGTGAGATGCTAAATAGTTGAATGTTTGCAGAGTTGCAAGTGCAATGGGACTGAGAAACACTTGCAGGGGCCCTCTGTGAATGGGTAAGATAACAGTTTGTGAAGAAGTGAGCAGCCCTTAGTGCTTCCTTCTGTGTAAGGGCAGAGGGAAGGTTAAAATGTTGCTGGCTGCCCAGGCACTTTAAAGGTGGTTGTTCCTCTACCTTGTGAAATGCAATCTGTATGCAGAGGAGGTGTAAATAAGAGTCTGTCTGAGTTAGAGGAAGCAGCCTGGGGAAGAATCTGATGGTGGATGGGTAGCTGGGCTCTCTCAGCTCATTCCCTGTGCTGGCACTGATTTGATCAATGGCCTCAAACAAAAACCACGTCCTCAGACCGTGCCATGGTTTACCCATTTGGAGAAGGAAGATAACAAGGCTCAGTTCCATTGCAAAGGGCTTTGAAATCGCTAGGAGGAAAACCCTGTGAAGTAGTTGGGAACTGTGCTAATGAGAGACCTCAGGACAGTCCTCTGCTTTCACCTTTGCTCGTGGCCAAGATTAGCAAACTGCTGTGGTGGTACTATGGCTCTGCAAAAGCTGTCTTGATCTCCAGAGAGTTGTTAGAAATCCGTTCCAGCTCAATACAACGTGGCAGTGTTCAGTGGGGCAGCTACGAGTTAGCTATCCTGTGATGAGGGAGAAGGCATAATAAAATCTAGCTTTCAATATCACTGGCTTTGTTAATTTTGCAGTTCCAGTAGGAAGAGAAAAAAAATCCGAACAGTGAGCAGGATGTTCAAATGCACCGAATTGCTCTATGATCAAATAGCACCAGCTCCAAAATCACTTTTCAAGCTCCAGCTTTACTTTCAAGGGAATAGCCAGGCTTTTAAGAGCTCTGTTCACCTCCATGCTCGTTAAGACTAATGAGATTAATCCAGCCAATAATTAGAGCTCACTGAATCACATCCTCTTTTCACAGCGAGCAGCTAAATCCTGTTGCGAAAAACAAATGGAGTCATTTGATTTCTGCTCCACGCTGTCCAGATACCTGTGAAGAAAGCACTGCTGTTTTCCAAATGTAAGATGGTGCTGGAAAGCCTGAACTGGCGAATAAACCACAGACATACCAGCAGATGAGATAGCGTAGATATGAATCCTTGCAGTGTACTGAGGTGCAAGAGATAGGAAACAAGAGTTGTTCTGTGGTGGCACTCTTCAGACACTCATCGGTCTGACTTGTTTGTTGGCCAATTCATTATTTTCACCTTTATGAAAATGACCCAGCTGAGAAGAGGATGTCAGATAGCATACACTGACCACAGGAAGGTTTGCTGGCACACAGCACTCATTCAGTGTTAAGCATTCCCTTCCCCAACAGATTGCACTGCTTAAAGAAAGTGCAGCTCTCTGCTATCTCAGCAAGCAGTGAACGCCCCAAAGTCCACCAGAGCAACTTGAAAGGAGAGCTGGTTCTGAGAAGGCAGCACTACAGAAGCTGGGAGAGGTGTGACAACTGTTTGTGTACCTGTCCTGGGCTATCTTGGAGCAGTTACGTGCGTGTACCTTCATTAGAAGCTACATCACACCGCCTCACTCGAATTAACAATTCAAATATTTACAAGCAGCTGGAGGGAATTAGGGGGAATTCAGTGTCATCGTTCCAAATTTTGTAGGATATTAAGGCCTAGAGGCAACGAAGAAAGTGAAATGAGCAGGAAGCTCCGTCAGCTGTAACAAAGGATGGCCATAAAACTGCACCACCACTATGCTGGCTCACTTCACGTTAACCTTTACGAAGGCTCACACCAGTGTTGAGGTAGACTGGAATAATTAAATTTAGGTGTAATTACATGTTAGTCGTGGCTGATTAAGTATGCTAATTTATCTGCAATTACCCTTTGGTGGGAGAAATAATTGAACACAGGTAAAACTGCAGTAATTTAAAGAAATAGTGCTTATTGTAATAGAAAGGCAAGCAAAGGAAAAAGGTCTCTGAAGGGAAATGCCTGAACATCGATGCAGGTGCGTGCAGGCAATAGGAATCCTGCTGGGGGAACAACAGAGAGGATTGTGAAATGTGGGGCTAAACATGAATTTGATTAAAGGAACACAGGACTTTGGCACCTACATTGCAGTTTCATCTTGGTTTAGGCATTTGGCAGCCTGGATTTGAGGACAAAGCACAGGAACTTCTATCTAGGAAGAGAGTGTGGTAAGGGCTGGGTTACCTCCCTCTAAGCTTACCGAGTTCCTGCAAGGGCGCTGCTGAAAGAAACCGAAGATGAGGAGGGATGTTCTTCTTCGGGCTGAAGAGGGCACTGTGTCTTCATCCTCACTTCCGTGACTGGTGGTTAAAACCCGGGGTTAGTTTTAACGGTGACGAAAACTGAGGGAGGTGCTACACCACGGCATGAGTAGCTAAATCCAAAGTGCAGTTTTGCTCTGATGGGCCAGAAAGTTACAGGGAAACAGTGAAGGAAGGGAAAAATCAGAATAACTGGCATTATGAGGTTCTTAGTGGGGCATAATGGAAGGGTTAAGGCTCGGCCATAAGGCACAACGTGGGGCAGAGGTAAGAGTAGACTCATGGCCTTCAGTGACATTCCTTCAAAGCTGTTTGCAGAATTAGGCTCCTCATTTCACAGCATTGCAATGCCTCTGGCCTCTGATCAAGGCAGTAGCTTTTCTCACTGACTGCTGACCACCTGTAACAGTACAATAAGCACGAGAAAGACTCAACAACGCCATTAAAAATAAGTTAAAATCGCCACTTTGAGCAGTACACTGGCTATATTTTTATTTTAAACAGCCCATACAGCCAAAATGTAAGACCAACAGCAACTCTGCTTGCGTGTGTGTGTGACTGGTACACACATCCCATCATACCAAGTTCGGTAACAAACTGACGAGTGAAAAAACAAATGCAGTGCATACCTAAAGATCATCAATATGTGAGAGAAACGCAGCTTAAGTAAAAGTATTTGCATATTCCTCTAGTTTTTTCAGCGTTGCCCTTTAAAAATGGACTAAACCAATCCTTGCTCTGCACAGATCATCTTGCAAGCACGGGGCCAAATCATAGCTTTGCCACAGGAACAAGGAAACCGCACGAGTGCCGCTTCCCTCGCAGGGGTGGGAAGACAGGTTTCCTCTCTGAGAATCAGTGCTTGCCTTCCCGTGTGCCCCGAGGCCTGGAATGGATCACTGACACAGCCCTGCATCTGCATGGGCAGCCCGTGGGCTGGGCAGCCTGCGTGCACCCTGCAGTGGCTGTGTCTCCCCTTGGCAGGCTGCTCCTGCCACCAGTTCCCTGCGCAGGACTTGAAGGGGTACCTTACTTGCACACCATTTGCCCAGCGTGCATCACTGAGGAACAGGCCAAGCTTATTCTTGTCACTGCTTTATCATTGGTTTCATCTGGACAGTAAGCATCCATCTATCAATAAATAACATCATTGGTTTAGCACTCATAAAAAAAAATCACACGGCTTCCCACCGCAGACCATTTAACGAGCCCTTCGTGTTACCCCGTGAGCAGTCCTCAAGAAATGACTCTCTTTCCCCTCAAGCTCGATAAGGTTCAGAGTAGCAATCTCCAACACTGCTTGGACGAGACACGGGCTTGGTTTGGAACCATGCTTCTGGATACAGAGTCAAAACATTCCCACACTTCTACACTTGACTGCGTGAAGCGTGCGACTGTGCTGTGCATCAGCGTGCATCAGAAGGGGGAACTGAATAATATTTACTACTGAGCTCCTCTCCAGGTGACCAAAACAGTCCTTTTTACAAAGCCTATCAATCTAATCCAGCTAAACTGAAAAGCAAAAATGCCTCTCGAGTGAGAACCAAAGCCTGAGCATTCCAAGCACCCAAAACAAGAGCTCTTCCTATCCACAGCCACTTGCTCTGACAAACCTTGTGGAAATAAAGCCTAAATTTGTGAGGGCACGCTTCCTTTTCCTGCTGGCCAGGACAGAAGGGTCTCAGTGACCCTTGTTCTCTTCCAACTGAGTATTCATAAGGCACTAAAATTAAGCAAAAAAAACCCGAAGTCAAAAACAAAAGGCAAAACCCAAAAAGTCCATATAGACAGACTCACATCAAGCAAAACCCCAACTTAATAATTGCCTATGTGAAATAGCAGCAGTTTTTCCAGTAGCTGTACAAAGCCAGAGCATTGGTATCTGGGGGCAATACCCAACAAAATACTGCTAACCAATAAAGCAACTGAAACCTACACCCAAGTATATGTTATAATCAAAGCCAGTACAAATCTGATAGGCACAAGTAAAAAGCATTTGCTTCACACCTCGGCGCTCAGTTTTGAAGTGGAACCAGGTGTTTGGGAGTGTGGCTGTGTGCTGAGACTGCAGTACAACGTAACCCCAGCAGCACAGTACCACGCAGCACCACGCAGTGCTGCACGGCCAGAAGGACGTGGTACCACTGCTAAGCTGCACTACAGCTTCCCAACTGGAGGCAAATGACTAATGTGACAATTCATTCAGCTTTGGCACCTCTTTCTGTCACCTCCTTACCATTTTCAGAAGTAATTTTAAATACAGCCCTAGTTTATAGCTGGCATCACTTCAGCATCATCCTTTCCAGTTCCCTTTCTTGTGCTCGGAGCTAGGTGAGTTCACCTATGTCCAAGACAGGTCCAAGATACACGAGACAATCAGCACTTCAGATTTCTTAAAAACAATCACTTTGAGTTTTGGAAAACTGTTTTTAAAGCATACTAGGAAATACTAAACATAAGTTTATAAAGCATGAATTCGTATCATTTAAATATCAACAAGAATGAGCTTATTTGGAGAGCAATAAAGCTTTTCTTTAAAAAGGATATACTGACTAGCTATAGTAAATTCATCTTTCCCTGATTGCTTAATTAGGCCTTTCAAGCTCAGTGCCTGGCAGCTTTGCAGATTTTGTCGTACACTTCTGGAAAGGCATCCTTGCAATTCATTTGCTCCCTCAGATTGTGGTACAACGAACCATCAAACATATCCCAGAACTCCTCTCGGGTCATGTAGCAATCTGCATACAGCATCTGGAAACTGAAATTAAAAGAGAGAGAGAGATTCAGTATTAATCGTCCCATGGGGTATGAAGAAGAATTAAGAAGAAATTGGACAGGGCAAGCTCTGGAGAGCAAATATTCAACAGGAAAAAAACCCATCAAAATGCTCATACGGATCACTCTGGGACACCCAACCCATTATATTTCATGGAATTAATGTTACCATGACTTCTAATCCAAGAAGAAATGACATGTGATGGTGAAAATCACAGGACATTGATATGGTCATGTGGTAAAACATGTGGAACTTCACATGTTGCCTCAGATCAAGTCTGGCCCTCTGCACTGCAAGCCACACATGACATAAATCCTCCCTGACAAACATTTCTCTAACTGCTTTGGAAAGCCTGGATAGATGTAGCACTGTGTTTTTCTACTTCTTAAGATTTCTTTGGACTCCACATTGAGAACAAAACTGGAAAGGCGTGAGCCAACTGGATTGGATCAGGTCAAGAATATACATTTATAGTGTAAATGAAGCTCAGTGTAACAGAATTCCATACATAAAAATAAGTGAAATCGTTATTTCATAGGATCATAGAATCCTTAGAGTTGGAAGGGACCTCTGAGGGCCCTCTGATCCAACTGCCCTGCAATGAACAGGGTTAGTACACAACCATTTAGCTTCCTTATTCCACACTGTTCTCCCTGAAATGCAGCAAGCTTCAGAGCACAGCAGTAAAACACAAACTATTATAAAAAGCCCCACTGTGGTTATGAAACTCTGAGATAAAGCATTTATATGCTGTTCATTTTTTCCAGTCATGGGTACAGAAGAGACAGAACTTTGTTGGCAAAAAGTTTTGAATTAAAAGCTTAGTTTCAAATTAATTTAAAGAGCTTAACATTCACTTCTGGTTGCTTTGTTCTCTGGCAGACCACTTCATAACTAAAAGACTTTTATAATCTCCACAATACCTTGAAGCACACTCACCACTGTTACTCAGCCACATGGGATGTAATCACTGTTCGATTGAGAAATGGGTCCAAATAGAAACGCAGCTAAATTATACTGATGGTATAAAAATACTGCATAGCTGGTTTTTGTTGGGGAGAAACAAGACTGTAACTGCCTGTCTACAGCAAATCGTGCTGTCAGGAATCGGTGACAGATGGTGGGTATCTATCTCATGCCCACTGTGGTCTTGTGTAACCTGAATCAGAGCAGCAAAGAGGAGGCTGTGAAAACTCCAGCTGTGGGAGAGGCTCCCACCCCTGCGCAGGGAGCAGTCAGGGCTGGCCTCCTGCTGGGAGGACACACAGCCCAAGGACAGGGCAGAGCTCGTGATGCTCCAGTGGCAGGGAGCCAGCAGCCCCAAGGGCAGGCAGGGAAGCTGTCCAAACTTCAACAGCCTGAGGGATTCCTGAAGGGCCTGTGGCCTGCTGCGACCAAAACAGCACTTGCTCTGCCCCTGCTCTGGTTCAGCCTCCAAACAAGTCGGCCTCAGAATGCAAGGTCAGTGGTTACCTCTCCAAGGACTGGGTTACACAGCTCGCTGAGGGTGGTCACTGTGCTACACTAACAGCCAGCAGCTGCTTTACATCCCACCAGCACCGACCTGCTGAGATCCTTCTGACTGCATGCACCAGGTGTGTGCAGCAAAGATTCCACCCCCAGAGCAGCTGGAGCTGAAAGGATGCACAGGTGACCTGTTTGGAAGCTACCCAGCTCCCAGACTCATCACATAAACTTCCACCAGTGAGCCCATTATATTTGGTTGGTTTTGCAATCAGATCACAATAGTGCAATCACATCGTAAAACTGTAACATCAAAACTAATAATTAAACTAACTTATATTTATGGTTTTTAAGCTGTTGAAGTATGAAAATTTGCAGTGCAAAATAAGTGTGATGAAACTACACAGATGTAAGTTATATGGTACTGCCACTGTTCCAAGGAGTGGGAACCTCACCCATGCACGCTTCTCACGAACTTCTCCATTTGCCTCATGGAAGCCCTGGCTTCAAATTGTTTTGTTTTGGGTTCTCCATAAGCTCCAATATCCACGTAGAGTTCCGTTTCATCCCCTTTGGGGTGGACCATGCCGGGATTATTGGGCAGTATGAAAGGACATAACCAAAGAGGGTATACCTGCAGAGATAAGAAAACACTTGTTCAATTATTTTTAACAGAACAATCGTTTAAGCAATCTCTTAATAAGGGTGCAAAGAGTTAAGAGGACTTCTTCCCAAGTTGGGATCAAATCTGACACAGCTTTCCCTTTCTAATTCTCTTGCTGCAGTTCTTAGATACACTTTCTAATCACCGTAACAAACGGATTGAGGCACTCAGTCAGAGCACGTGCAGTGTGCTCCAGGAACATCTCCTCCCCATTAAATACTTCAACGCCTGAATGTTCGTTTCAAACTGAAAAGAGTAATTCTCCCAGGACACGACAATGACCCTTTACACAAGCTGAATATTAAGCCTTAAAACAAATGACCACAACTGTTGCAACAGGCTCTCCATGACTCACTGCATTTTAAAAAGACATCTTCTTACATTAAGGTCAACGTGGAAGGTTTGGATAGATTTTTCAAGGCTCTTCATTGGGACCAACATGTCTTGCACAACGTGGTGCTGCTCATACAGCTTTCGAATGGCTTCTCCTTGGGTGAGCTTTAACAAAGAGATTTTGGGAGGAACCATCCAGCCAAACAGGTAGCGGAAAACAGGGTTATTGCCAAAAGGAATGATATCCTTTGAAGAGGAAAGACAAGGAAAGTTTGACTTAGTAATGGGTAACTGAACCAAAAGACAACACTCGACAATCTTCAGAGAAATATGAAATGAAATATGAAATTTATTTCAGTAAATATAACTGCTGACACTTTTGCTAAGCTCTTATCATGCAAGTATGAACTAAGAGAGGTCTGGACTGAATCTCACTACTGAGCCCTTCCCTAAGCATCTCCTTGTTACGACAAAGGATTTTCAGGCTCATGTAACTCACAGTATTTCATCAGCCCTAAATGCCTTCAGAAAATGAAGTTCGGGGAGCAGTAAGCTATTATCTTAAAACAGCTGTGAGGAGCTCTAAGAAGAGAAACTTGCAAAACTCTTACAAGAACTGACATGCACAAGATAGGTCTCGAAAGAATTTTAAAGCTGTAAAATTTGAAGTACTTGCTACACAGCAAACTCCTGTTTGCTTACCTTCTCCAGCAGCTGAAATTTAGAATGCAGCAGTAGGAAATTCAGAATGTAGCAATAGGAATCTTTCATAATGTCAAATAAAGTTTTTGCATAATTGTACATCAGAAGAAATGTGTTTATAGAATTCATCTTAATGACATTACCTTACAGTGAGTGTTATGAGCCTAGGCGAGTTAAGGAAGGGCACATTCTCAGCCACAATTCCACCTTCATGTTTTTATCACCATCTTTGGAAATCACTCAGTGTGCATAAAGACTTAATGCTTAAGTACATACTGAAGTTTTACATTCAGGTAAGCATTCAGTTAGAATTAGGAAGTTAGGATACAATGCCTTAAATATAAAATAACTTATTTTACTGTCATACAGGACTATGAACTTCAGTGATCCTCTCTGCCACGAAAGGCAAAAGTGTTGCCAAGGGAAAGAAGCTACAATGTACGTCCACTGGGAAAGAGCAGAGTACCTTCCCACAAATGTTCTTTCAAGTTTGGAACTGTTCCTACCTGGAGTTCCCAGAAAATACTACGTGTATGTCTGTGGTAATAGTGTCTTGAGGGGATGTATTCAGTTCCAGTCTTGTTGGCTTTCAAATACTTCTCCACATGCTTGAAGAACCACGGCTTGTAGTAGTTGCCAATTCTGTTTATCTACAAGGTATAGATTCATTAGCAAATCCCAACACAGGTAACAGTAGTAACTTACTAGACAACACTAAGTACATCCCCCAAAGTCCTCTACGACGAAGAAACAATGTTATACCCTCTGTGACAGCCCCAATGAGGCTGTCTCAAGAAACCTTGAAGCCTTCATTTGTCCTTCTTCCTGCCACATGTGCGGCTCCCACTTATCTTTCCTCTCATTAAGATTTTGTTTAAGCAAGGCTTTCCTGTTATGAGCATGCTAAAAAACCAGGAATGTGGCAGAACTGGATTCCTTAAGATCCTCTCAACCCCTTGTTAACCCAAAGCTTCATTAAGGCAGAGAAGAAACTTCCAAGTTGGGCAATGGGGTGATCAAACAGCATATCTCTCCTGTGCACATCTCTGATTTGTCTTACCAATACTGTCTTTAAGAGCGTGCTGGAGGAGGAGTCACTCTGAACAACTGCAGTTTGAAACAGCACTGATCTGTATATGAAAAAAGACACTTCCTCCCTAGGTACTGAAATGCAAACACAGTAGATTAAATGATTTGCTATAATAATGGAAATTAGTGGGGCACTTCTCCCTCTTTGAAGAGTACAGACTGTTGTAATAACAAAGAGCTGCAACTTAGAACAGTCTGACAGACAGGTCTAACTTTTCACCCCATATTAAGAGAGTGTTCTATTCTTATGGTTCTGGTTTTATATTGTCACATGGTAGTAAAGCTTCAGTTAAACTCTGGGGGATTGCTTTCGTTGGGAATAACTTCTCTTTAGTTACCTTGCTTGGTTCAGCTTCGTCAGTCAAGACTCCTGTCATGATGACAGCTTCTTCCAAAGAATACACAAGTCCTTCCACAAAACTATTCTCCTTTTTCTTAGATTCTTCAGTAAACTTTTCACAAATATTCCTCAGTCCTCGTACAGGCTCATAGTGTAATTTGATGTATTTCTTGGCAGGAATCATTTTTATCTCTGCTGCAACCAGGAAACCCAGAGTACCACAAGACCAAGGCACTGCGTAAAATAGGTCTGAGTTTTCAGTCTGCAAAAAGCACGTCATACGAAATCATCTATCCACACTGGTAACTGTCAATGACATAGAAAATGATAGCAAAAGAATATTTTGTCTTACTGGTGAACATCTCACAAGGCTTCCATCAGCAAGGACCAGTTCGTAGGCCACACAGGTATGCTGGAAAAGTCCGTAGATGTGGGATGAAGACTCAATGCCCGTTCCCATGATCAGACCACCTCATTGAGAGAGCACAAAGAAGTTCCAGTGAAACACACTTTAGAATGGGGGTGATTTACTAGAACAAAGTTCAACAGAGTATTTTAGGAAAGATTTACATAAAGCAACGTGTCACTGCACAGAGAGCGAATGACATGTGGGAAATGAGTCAGTTTGTTCTCATCTCAACAATTCTTACCTACAGTAAGGTCATCAAGCTCTGGCACCACAGGAATAGTCCATCCCATAGGATTCAGGTGTGCAGTCAACTGCCCCATGGTGACCAAAGGTTCCACACGAACAACCTACAAACAGGGAAAACCCAGTCCTCCCATCAGACATAAATTAAGTGTTTGGAATGAATGATGACAAAACGTGGCTAACTGAATCAAACTTCCATCTGTTATCAGAATTCAGAGCCTTGCTTTCCCAAGAGTAGTACTAAAAATAGCTGGAACTGCTAAGTGATTCCTCCTCTGCCTCAGCATCTTGTTGCTCAGTGCCCAGCACCATAAATCGTTCTGGTCTTTTAGGCTTCAGCACATAGAGCTAAGTGATTCCATATGCTGGTTTTTTTAGATGGAATGATCCAAGCCCACACTGGAAAAACTAAAATTTGGTGGGTTTACTGCTACAAAAATCCTTTGTTCTTTGTAGAGCCTAGCTCCACTTTGGCTATAAATACAGCAAAGCAAAAGCTGAATGATTCCGTATTGTGACAGTGCTGTGTTACCTGTCTCTCGCTGTCTACTTCCAGAACATCCATCAAGTTGATCATGATGTTCTTATGGGTCTTCTTATACTTTCCAACACGAAGTGACACAGTCAGCCAGCCGGGCCGACCGGTGCACATGTACCTTTTACCACCTTCATCTTTCCACTCCCGCACCTGGAAACAGACAAAACTGTGTTTTAAAATATATACATGTATTCAGCTATATGGCTTTCCATCAGTGTGAAAAAATGCTCAGTTATTGCTGTAGTCAGGAGGACTAGGGGGGTGATCGTCCCTCTCTACCCAGCACTGGTGTGGCCACACTTTAAGCACTGTGTGATAGGGCGAGGGGTGATGGCCTCAAGTTGCTCCAAGGGAGGCTCAGGTTGGATAGCAGGAAAAATTTCTTCTCAGAATGAGTGGTGATGCAGTGGCACAGCTGCACATGGAGTGGTGAGGCCACCGTCCCGGGGGGTGTTCCAGAACCGTGGAGATGTGACACTGTGGGCATGGTGGGCTCGAGGATCACAGGGGTCTTTTCCAACCGTAGTGATTGTGCATGCTGAGGGCAAGTAACGGAGCCTGGCTGCCCCCACCCCGTGCTCAGCAGTGCTGTTAGGAAGTCTCCCTGCAGATCCCTGAACTTCTGAACCAAACAGCCCCAACCCCTGCCGAGGATGCTCCCAGCAGCCCAGGCTCCCCTTCCAGCTTAAAGCTGCACGCAGAGCCGCCCTCCCCGTCCACAGCCTCCCCTTCCCGGCCGGGACTNCCCCTTGGGGCCTGAGGTATCGGAGACCCCGTGGTGGGGACTGAAGGGATGGGGATGGGGGCGGGGCAGAGGGGTTGGGGTCCCTGTGGTTGTGGATGAGGCGCTGGGATGGGGTCTGGGGTATTGCGGACCCTCTGTCTGGGATGAGGTGTTGGGATAGGGCCTGGAGTATTGGGGACCCTCTGGGTGGGGATGAGGTGCTTTGTGCCCAGGGTCACTCAGGCAAAAGGGATTATATTGGTGCCCTTAGATTGGAGGGCAGAACCCTGTGACGTGCCCCTCGTGCAGCCTTGTGACGGTGGCTTTGGTGCCCCAGAGAAACTCCAAAATGCTGTGCATCCACTTTGTAGAAAGGAGAAAGAGGCAACTCCCAGCACACAGCTTGCTCAGTGCCAGCAGGCAGCCCGAGTCCTGCTCCGTCAGCCTCAGTTTGCTGCTCGGGGGGCACAGAGACCCCATCACAACAGCACTGTGTTCAGAGGGTCCACCAAGGAGATGCCAGCTGACCCTGTGCCACAGGAACACGGTATCAGGGAATTTCATGAGGATGCCACCAGGGCTGAGAATGTTATCATGTCATGACGTGGCGTGCTGACATGTCAAATAGTGCCTCTCCCTCTTTGACAGCAGGACCTGCACCTTTGACTGCCACAGGAGAGACTCAGGAGCACTGGACTGGGAGGGATGGCTGCATCGTGGTTCAAAGCTCAGCCACACCTTACAGACTCCCTCAGGAAACATGGAGACGCTGCTTTGAACCCGAATGACTTTTTTTGTCCCTTTGCTCGTATCAAAAGTCTGCTCTGCAATGTCTCTGCTCTGACATTTTGAAGTGTTCTCCTGATTTTCAGCCTAACTTTATTCATGGCCAGGTTGTATTCATTGCACTTGTGCCTAGGCTATCCACTAGCTCTTTTCCTTCTTGTATTTGAGCTGATGTTATCTGCTTTATGTTACCAATTTGCCTGCTGGCTGGAATTATGCATGGAAAGGAAGTTTCCCATGCCCTACATGAGGTTGCTTTAACCTCTTTGAAGGAGCTAAGTAATTATTCTTCATCTAAGGGTGACTGAGTGCAGGCTTTATAATATAAAATCATCATTTATTCGTAAGGGGATATATATACCCTCTGTGTAAAGAATTTGAAGTTGGCTTTTTTTACAAAGATCCATTAGATGTGTTTATAATGTTTTCCATGCTCTGCACTGGTTTTTGTAAGGCCTCGTGCGACAAGGAGGGAGCAGGTGAGCTCCAAGATTGCAGTGTGAAACCGTGCTTTGAAGGAAATGAATCACTGTTCAGATTACAGTAGAATCACCTATGTGTGCAGTGATGCCAGGTGTAGGAATCGGGAGGGGATGAGGGAAGGGGAGAGAGGTTTTTCTATTTTAGTTATTTTGGGTGTGAGTAAAACATCATCCAGCAATTGATGCAGGCTTAGCAAAACATCATTTTCAAATATGGTACAAAAAGCTTCCCTTGGTAACTTCTATTAGACTAAAATCCCAGCTCTCCTCAATTAAATTATCGTTTTAAGGGTGCTAAAAAAAGCAGCTTTCTTCCTTCTTCCATCTCCTGCCATCCCTTCCACCCACTCGTGCTGTTCTGGGCATGCTGTGTGGTACAAATGCTTCTGCTGTCACTGTACAACAGGTTGAAGAGCTGATCTCACAGAAGAATTAAACTACTTTTAATATACTCTTTTCCCCCTGCCCTGATCAGCCCTCCGATGAGTTCATACCCCACACACCTCTGTGTAGGTGGAGTGCAAGGTGCAGAGCATGGGCTTCTCGTTGACCACATGGACCATGTCCTCAATAGGTACTGCTCAGATTGCTCTGCCAGCACAGGCAGAGCTTTGTTGACTATCAATGGCTGGACTTAGCAATGGCTATGCTGCAGCTTTTGGACAAAGAATGGAAAGATGCAGCTCTAAAGGGACGTGGTGTTGCACAGAGCATTCGAGCTGCAGACAAAAGCAGGCTGAAAACTTGTGTCTCCATAAGAAGAGCTCTAGGAGGCATTCAGAGGAACCAAAGGAAGGCATTGAGAGGGTGAGAAAGCCCTTTTTTCATGCGAGCTCCCTTAGCCCTGGTACTGACTGCCACAGAGCACTGCTGGGTGGCACTGGGATGTTGGAAGGATGGACAGTGATGAAAATTAGTCAGGAATTTTGGAAAGGCTGCAAGCAAATAGATGAGCCCACGGTTACTGGGGATTAGGATTGCTTTTCCCTGGTCACCATAGGGTGATAGCCCAACCTTTAGGCTTGCGTGGAGAGCTTTGAGTGAAGAGGAATTATCTTGGGCTGCGTACACGTAGGTCTCTCCAGAAGTAATGCAACCTGTTTTATTTCCTCAGCTACAGTGAGCACTGTTTGTCAGAGCAGATTCTCAGCTACAAAACGCCGTTTCTCGACATAGCCACCACTGTTAGCTCTGCATTTCTGTCAGCGACAAGCATGAGCCTGCATGTCACCATGTCACACCCCTGAAAGTGACCTCAGAGGGACCGTCCGTGCTCGAAGCGGTGCGTGAGAAGCTCCCTCTGCTGAGGAACCAAAGCACATTGCAGTGCCTTGAGCAGACGGTGGAGGGACGCAGGCTGCAGCACAGCGCTCCTGGTACTGAGGGATATATCCTGCGACTGGAGAAAAACGTTACCTTTCAGCTTCAGGGCTTCAAGGAAAAAAATACGGGAGGGTTGGGACCCCAGTGGTCACCTCGGGATGAAGCAGATGTTGGGAGTGAGATGAAGTCTGATGTCTGAGGGATGGGGCCCAGCCTTTGGAGCCTGTTTGCTGTGTCAGGAAGCAAGGTCAGCACGTTCTGCCAAAAAAAAAAGTGCCGAGAGCTCTGATGTATTCACTAAACCCAGCTTTACAACGCGTGGGATTTATAAAAAGAATCACTTGTCAAAACAGAGAGCTGGGATGAGAGGGGCGCTCCGTGCTGGAGCAGCTGGGTGCTGGAGCAGCTGGAGACCAGCACTGCTTTTCCTAATATCCAACCCAAACCTCCAGGTGATGGCGGTCCCCATCTCCTTCCATCAGTGAGATCCTGGAGACACCGGCTGTGCAGGCAATCAGAAAGGAGCTGCAGTCACTGGAAGCCCCCGTGCAATAAATACACACTTTGGAGTTGTGATGCAACGCACTCCTGTGCCTGTGGCCCCAGGGTACCCAAGGTGAGCTGCTCCACAGGCAGCCGTGGAGCACCGACCCCTCATGCCTGGGGGGCCACACAGTGTGGGAACACGCACGAAACATTCGGGGTTGATGTCACCAGAAGAAAACACCAGAGGATATCTTACCCTGTAGGCCAAGTCTTTCTCCCGCTTTCAGCTCCCAGCAATCCTGCACGTGTGTTTGGCCTCCTGGTGCCAGACGTACCCATGGCTCCTTTCCCTCCAAATAAAGCTCAGGCTTTTGGCTGTCTGCTGCTGTCACTCAGTCACCTGTCTGCTTTCATTTATTTCAACATTTTCAACATTTTCTGGGCCCACTCCCAGATGATGTAAAGTGCTAGAACTCCAGGCCATGCTCCAAAACCATCAAACCACAGCTCAGCGTAGGATCCAGACCTCAGGGTTTGGTTACCTAGGCCAAGGGAAAGTAGAAATGTGCTCTGTGAAGGAAGAAAGCGGAAAAGGAGAGTTGAAACAAGTGCTTGGAAATGTTGGTTATGTAAGGGCTGCATAGCTATAAAAAAATACCCCTCTGCTCCAATGAGAAGGAACCCCTTCGGGCTCATCAGGAATAAACGTCGCTCAGTCACTCGTCCCTTTCAATTGCCTTTGTCTCAGCCCACGCTGAGAGGTGGGCTGAGGCATCCCCCACGGCCACGAGGCTGAGCAGGAGCTCTGCAAGAAGGCTGCAGTGTCACAGAACCATTCGGGCTGGGAAAGCCCCCTGAGACCCCCAAGTCCCTCCCCAGCACACCATGCCTGCTGACCTTGTCCCTCAGGGCCACAAAGGGACTCCATTAAGGGTGTTGTGTCACACGAAGCATCATAACCTGGGGGACGCAACCACGAGAACAGTCTGTTTCTTTGTTCCTGCTCTCGCAGGGGGTGTAACTGCCTTTCACAGCTTCGTGCCGCCCCCATCGTGCTCCCGGTGTGCACGGGATGCCCCACACATGCATCTGTATCTCCACAGCTTCTGCACGGCGAGAAGATATGATGGGAGAGAGAGGAGAAGCACAGAATTCACAGAGTGGTGGGGATCCCCTCGTGTGGAAGTGGGGGTGCGGAGACCAGTGTCAGAATTGTGCCCCACCCATAGGGCACGGGTGTCCCAGTAGGATATCCAGTAGAGTACCTGTGTCTCACCCATGGGTTACTGATGTCCTCCTACCTGAAGGGTGTTGGTGTCCCACCCACAGGGTTACTGGTGTCCCACCTGTGGGGGTACTGGTGTACCTCCTATAGGGCGCTGGAGACTCACCCATAAGTTACCGGTGTCCCACCTGCATGTGGTGTCCCAGCCTTATGACAGTGATGCCCGCAGGTTGTCCCACTGGCTGTTCCTCATCTCGAAGCTCTCTCCCCTCCCTCCCCACCTCCTGCACCCCGAGGACCACCGAGGGCTGTGCCCTCTCCATCCACAGACACACCCACGAACCCAACTCATCGAGCCCTCCCCCCGCACACCCCCAAGGGACCAGAGCACCGCTCCCCNTCGGGGGAGCCCCGTCGGGCTGCGGGGACGGGGCGGGCTGGGTCCTGCTGCCGGCACGGCGGTGGGATGCCGCTGGAAACTTGGTGAGAGCGGTGCGCCCGGACGGTGCCACCCACTGATGGCTGACGGCTCGGCACCACCAACGCCGGCAAATTCAGACGGAGGCAGAATCTTCCCCGGTGCTTCTCCATTGCTCTTGGCACGTCGGGGCGCTTCCAGTCCTCCGCCGTGCGGTGGAAGGATGGCTGGGAGGCGGGTCCTGCCGTCCGGTGAGGGTCGGAGCGCTTCTCGTTTCTCGCTTTTCTGGAAAAGATTGTTTTTTTTTTTT
>VXAB01002343.1:0-25731 GCA_013399175.1 Odontophorus gujanensis | reverse complement strand
TTTTGTTTTTTTTTTTTTTCCTTTTCTGAATAACGCTCGGTAGACCCTTATGAATCACCACCTGCATATCTTTCTATGGGGGCTGCTATTCTCAGCATCTCGCTGGAACTATGTCAACTGTTAACCTCTGTGTCTGTTTGTACACGCAACGTGCAAATCTTTCTCCCGGCGACGCCTGGTTCAGGGCGGGTCGGGGGAGATGGGGCAGAGCCAAGCGTGCCTGGGCCGCTGGAGGTGGGGCATCCAGGGGGGCAGCCCCTCTGTGGGTGCTGCACTGGGGGTCCAGCGTGCCAACAGCAGTGTGGAGCAGCCGGGATGAGGGCTCCTCCGAGCGCTTCTTCCCTCTTTTAGGACGTGGTGAGTTCGAAGGGCTTAGCAGGATGCTCGGGCAGGGCCGTGCCAAGTCAGGAGCGGACAGGGAGGTTTTGCCACGGGGACGATGGCGGTGCAGCCCAGAATGGGGCGGCCGCCCCCGTGCTGGGGGAGCGTTCAGCCACGTGGGTTTTGTCAGGAGAGAAGGGCTCATTCTTGAGCTGTCAATCTGCCACCTCCCAGTGGCTCTCCTCCTCCTCGCCCCCCCCCTCTGCCACCTCTCTCAGATACACGCAGCGCGGGGGCTGAAAATCCCCTGTGCCCGGGTGGGAACTGCAGCATCTCCCAAACCTCCCAACCCCGAACATGGGGAGAGTGTTCCTTCTCCGTGTCGGCTCTGTTCCTTTCCATTCCAAAGGCATCCCCTCATTTTGAGGTGAAGCTCTGCCTCGTGTCAGGACCAGATGTGACCTCTGGCTGCCGCTGGGTGCCCCCAGCTGCTGCAGTTCGGTCCTGCGGCCGTGGGACGAGAGCCGAGCATGCCATCTGTGTTCCCCATCCTGTAACCCCCCAGCTCTCCTTTCTCCTCGGATTTCTTCATTAGAACTAGATAAGATCAGATCATTCCTCTTTCACTACAACTTCATTTCACTTTCCATGCAGTGAGCCCATCTGATAAACATGGTTCGACATAACCCAGCTCCTCCTGCCCTTGGTTGCATGCACAGCACAGGACTCGTGGTCCTGGCCCCACGTCCAGCAGGTTCCTGGCTTTTAACAGAGATACAGGGATGGATTCTCCCTGTGACCTGAACTGTGTGGCTCAGGGGAGCAGCTGCTCACGTGATGTCTTGGGACCCATCCTAGGCGAGCTTGCGTGGTCTCCAGGGCCTGTTGTCCTGCAGGAGCATCCCTATAGCTTGTGGGGATGTCCTTGGCTGTTGTCCCCAAGAAAACAAGAGGCTGTGCAGCCCCTGGTCCTGGCACGCAGGGTTCTGAGTAGCAACATCAGGTACCTACTGTCACCGTGGGGCTGGTTTGTGTCCAGCTTCAGATGAGAGAAGTGTGCTGATAATGCTGAGTGATGACACCTGAGATTTATATCCCCTCCCTGCCCACCTCAATCAGCCTTGCTTTGATCAGGCCCCCAGCTGGCATTCCTCCGAGGTGGGGAGGCAGCCTGCAGCAAACCCCAAAAACCTGAGCCACACAATCCTGCCCACAGCTCCGCTCGCCGGGGTTCTCATTTGGGATGGGAGTGCTGCATCATCTCTTTAAAACATTTATATGGGCTCTGTTGTGATCCAGACTGGTGCCTGGGAGAAATTATTCCCTCAGAGGCAGGGAGGCCTTGGCAGAGCTGCGGTGCTTCATCCCTGGAGGTGCCATTGTCCACGGCCAGGCCTGGGGCAGTCGGAGCTGGGGAGCCCACAGCTGGGGTGGGGTTGGAGGTCCCTTCCAACCATCTATGCTGACGGTGGGTATTCAATCAGTACAGTCAATTGTGCAGCCCTTGGAGAGGTCCCGGCTCTCCTGATGGAGGTTTCCTCCGCGCCCTTGTCCTTCCCACTCCTACGTTGCAGGCCGTGGACTCCCATGCGTTACCTCGGCCTCCTCCCCTCCCAGCCGTGCTAACACCTGAAGGATGGCAGCTGCCTCGTTCCGCTACGGCATCACCATCACCGGGGCCGTGCTGCTGGTGACGGGGACGCTGTGCTTCGCCTGGTGGAGCGACGGGGAGGTGGGCACCCCTGTGGGCAGCGGGGCTCACCTCCTGCCCCCCCACGAGGCCCAGGCGGTGCCCAGCTCCTCCAACGCGCTGCTGCGCTCCGTCAGCTTCTTCTGCTGCGGCGTCGGTGGCATCCTGCTCCTCTTCGGGCTGCTCTGGTCCGTCAAGGCCAACGCCAGGGTGGTGTCACGGCGCTACCAGTACCGCTTCCCCCGTGACCTGCAGTACTTCACCGCTGAGCCCCCGGAGAAGTGGAACTGCAGGTGGGTGTGGGTGCTGCTGGGTGCTCAGCTGCTCGAACCCACTGCTGTGCTCTGCTCCTGAGCAGATGCCGTGGTGCATCAGTGTCAACCCGCGCTCCCGTGCGCACACACGCTGGCTGCTCCTGCACTGTGCTCATCCTCCAGCAGCTCCTCAGCCCCGCGGGGCATCGGATGTCTGCGCAGAGCCAGCGAGCAGAGGGCTGCAGTGATTTTCTGGACAACGATGCAGGCCAACCCCATTCCTGTGCGCTGTGTGGGGGCTGTGTGATGCCCCACGGCGCCTTGTTCAGGGCCGCCCATTCTTTGGTGTGCTCAGGGAGGGTGCTGCATTGCCTTTGATGGTCTCTAGTGAATGGGATGTGTTTGTGCTGCTCTATAGAATGGCTGGGTTTGTGTTATCTGTACCAAAATGGCATAAAAACTAAAAGAGGAACAATCAGTCCTCAGGCTGGCATTAAATGGGATGGAACGGCAGCATGGGGACCCATTACTAAGCCCAGGGGATCGGGTCCCTGGCTCTGCAGGGCTTTTGGTGCTCATCCCAGCATCCAAGGCTCTTTGAGCTCATCTGGGGCTCTGTTAGGCTTTGCACCAGCAGGGTGTTGTCACCAGCACGGCACCCATGGTGATGGGCTAGCATCAGCATGGCACTGCCCTGGGACTGCCAGCAGGAACACTGCTGAGCACTGGCACCCTGCATGGGGAGGGCAAAGGTTTGGCAGAGGTTTTCCCTGTACACAAGTTGTGTTTGCTCAGCAAAGTGCAGCTGGAAGAGGCAGCAGTGGGGCTGGCACATGGAGGACTTGGGTGTGTGTGGGGTGGGCTGGGACCACACCGAACCAGAAGGAGCAGCTCCCACCTGGCTGCTCAACTCCCAGCAGTCCCTGTGCTTTGGGAGTGGCTTTGGGGATCTGGATGGGGTTTTGCTCTTATGCCAACAAGAAGCACTGTGGCACAGGAGGGGCTGAGAGCCAACACCTCTGCTTCTCTGCAACCGGACACGAGTGTATGTGGCCCTTGGTACCAGAGGTGGCACCTTGTGGGGCTGCATCTCCTCTTCCTCAAGGTGAGGTCAGTCAGCTAAGTAGGAAAGTGGTGATGCTGGCCTCACTGATGGTGCACGTCCTCCTGCATGGCTCCCAGCCCTCCTGGTGCCAGGCAGTGACTGACATAGTCTCTTCTTGTCTGTGTGTCCCCATTCTCAAGAATGCTCTGGCTGATGGGGCAGTAGGATGCTCCAGTTGCCAGGGGCTGGACGATCCCATTGATGAGCACTGGGATGCTCCTGCTGATGGGGTGCACTGCTGGGTGCCTTCTTTCCTTGCAGCTCCTGGGATGCCACTGCCATCCCCACCTATGAAGAAGCCCTGACCTGCAGACCTGCTTACGGCAGCTACCTCCATCCCGCAGTGAGCAAGGAGGAGCTGACACCCCCACCATACCATGACTTGGAGGAGGAGGAGGAGGATGAGCGCTGGCAGAGCGGCCGCCGCCGCAGCTCCTCTGACAGTGCCTTGTTCCGCCCCAGCCCATCATGGTTGGAGACCCAGAGCCCTCCTGAGCCACAGGCAACGCCTCCCCCGAGCTACGAGAACATCAGTGTTCAGCATGTCTGACTGAGCCCCGTCCATCAGCGGGGGGAGAGCGTAGGGAGCACGGGGCTGTGCTGCTTTCTCAGCATTGCGTTTGAAGCAACAAGAGCAGCTGGCATGTTGGAAGCCTTCGTGTTTTTAATAAATCCACCTCTGGTTGCAAATGTTTGGTGTTTCAGAAACCCACACTGCCTGCCCTACCCACCCCACACTGGCTTTTACCCCAAGCTGAGCAGGAATGGCAGTGCTGAGTGTCTGCCTGTTGTGCTGTGCTGGAGTGCAGCCACCCCCAGGCTCTGGCAGCATTCACCCCCTCCAAGCTGTGCAATACACCAGCAGCTGGGGGAGAGCAGCCAGATCCCAGCTGGGACCACAGGCTGGATGGGAGCAGAGGTCTGAGCTGTGTCCGGGGGAGTGGAGGCAGTGAGCAGTGCAGCACGGTGCCTGTGCTCTACTCCTTCCCCATGCCCGTGCTGCCCTGCTCCGCACCTCCTCCGCCTCCTCCATGCCTCCCAATCCTCACCTGTACCTCCCACCTTGCCCCCCCCCCCACTTGCTGACTTCCCACGCCTCGCTTCACGTTGTTCAGAAATGCTCAGCAGCTCATGCGTGAGCTCAGGGCGTCCGTGTGCATTTGCCATTTCACGCAGCAAAAGACATCTGGGGCTGCTCAGCCCCCGTCCGTGTCCAGTGCAGAGGAGAAACCCTCGAATGGGGTGGGTGTGTGCATCCCGAGGAGCTCAGCGCTGCCCAGGGACCCCTGCAGGGCTGCAGGATGGCTGCAGAGCCACAGACAAATATAAGATGTTATATACCTACATATGGATATACACCTATACACCACTATATCTATATAATATACACATATGTATAATTTAATACTTTGGGGCTGAGGATTTGCCCCACTGCTGAGTCTGCAACGGCTGACCCCACCGAACAGCCCTGTTACTTATCCTTGGCAGTGCAAGCACTCGTGGTGGCCCAATATTGCCAGGATCTCACTGTCCCTGTCCCAGCACCTCGCTGTCCCCATTCCCTCCCTTGTGCCCAGGGGGAAGGTTGGCCGGGCACGTGCCGGGCAGCTTCACTGGAGTGTGAACTCGAGCTGCTGTTTGCATTCATTACAAACCCATAAAAACTGGCTGGCTCAGCCCTGGGCAGGACCAGCCCCACGCACAGCTGATCCCCAGCCCCTGGCAGCCTCTGCAGTGAGAAACCACTCCTGCCGCCCCTGGAGGTGTGCTCAGCACAGAGCTCCTGGTGTCCACCCTCCCACCACCTGCCCATGGCTGAGGAGAAGACGTTTCGCTACGGGTTCATCATGCTGGGCTTCTTCCTGGTGATGACGGGGATGTTCATCATGAGCGTGGAGAAGCCCCAGATCTACGCCACCTTCTGTGCAGGGGGAATCCTGCTCATTGCCGTGGGCGTCACCTGGAGCATGTGCCAGTGCTACCCCAGGGTAGGGAGCGAGGGATGGGGGCTTGGTCCTGGGGTTGGGGACTTCCTGGGCTCCGGGTGCTTTGGGGGAGGATTTTGGAAGGTTTGAGTGGGTTCTTAATGGTGTGGGAGCCTGGGAAAGCCCCGAGGATGGCTGTGACCCACCAGTCTCCTTGGCAGAGGGCACGCCGGGGTGGCTGCGTCCCTCCCGGGGCCATGGCCCTGGCACAGAGGGCTTTTTTCCAGGCTGATTTTTTCTCGAGCAGACGGCAGCCACTAGGCTCTGTATTTCTTCTCCCCAGGTGACTTTTGTCCCTGTGCAGCCCGAGGCTGAGCAGTTCCCAGATCAAAAAGCCACACTGCTGCCGGAGAAGGGCAGCCCAGGGACTCTCAGGTAGGTGCTGGGGGGCTCTTAGTGGGTCCCTGTGTTCATCCCACTGCTGGGACACGTGTCCTGGCAGCCACGTGGTGTGTGCACCCCCAGCTGCCTGACACCCTGCACCCCGCAGCCTGCAGGACCCCTACAACAGTGCCTATGAGAAGAGCCTGCCCTCCTACGAGCAGGTTCAGGCATCGTCACAGCCCCGGCCCCGCAGCTGCTCACAGCCACTGCTGCAGGCAAAGGCAGAGGTGCACCAGGAGCCAGGGGGGCCCCAAGAGCCCCCCCAGGAGGCAGCCCTGCAGCTGGAACCCGGCAGCTGGTATGTGGTGCTCGTGGGATCAGATGCATGCTGCAGGGGTTGAATCTCAGGGCCAAATTATTTACCCTGCTGATATCAGGGCTGGGTGAGCAGCCAGCCCAGGGGAGCATCCTGCTAACCCCACTGCCACTGTCACCCTACTGTGTCCTTGCAGCCCTTCCCGGCCGCCCCAGGGCCCTGCACCCCTGGTGTCCCTCCTGGAGGACATGGACACAGCCTCGCTGGAGGGCTCTGTGCCTGGCAGCCCCTCACCGCCCCAAAGCTGCTCGGGGAGGGGAGAACACCCCAGCTCCCCACAAAAAGTCAGCAGGAAGATGAGTGATCTCTACTATGGTCTTGGAGAGGGGTCAGACACTCTGCTCGAGGACAGTGACCACCTTTTTGAGCCAGAAAAATGATGTTCCCTATGGAACTGATGCCACATGAAGGGGGCACCCAAAGTGCAGCCCTGGCACCATGGAAGCACTGGGGTGGGCTCAGGGAAGCCCAAATGCCAGCAGAAAGAATGTACCCAGGAAGAGGGAAGCAGCTGGGCTGTGCCATTCAGTACGAGCGTGTAGGTAAGCAGCAGTGCTCCAATCCCACGGGTCGTGTGGGGAGGGGATGTTGGCTGTTTTCCCATTTATCAAAGCCTCCCTGGAATTAAAGCTGGATTCTGAGATTCCCGCAGCCGAGATCCTCCCTGTTTTTGTCCTGGAGTGCTCTATGGGTCAATGCACAATGGGGTGCTCCCCACCTCCTGCACTGGGAATGATTCTGGGGGCTGGTGGGGGGGTCTGGCAGAGCCAAGAGCCCGTGGCCATGCAGTCTCCAACCACAGGCACATGTTTTGAGCCATTTTCCTGGAGGTGAGTCTGGTCCATTGGCTTTCCACAAGCCGCATGCAGTGGACCAAGGATGCCGACCACTCCCAGCACCAAGAACATCCCCTCCCTGAGCCTTCATGCCCCCAGCGCCCATCCCAGCGCTACCCTGCCCTTCACTCCCACCTCTGCAAGGTGACAAGGGGCAGGTGGCAGCTCCACATGCTCAGTGTTTGTTCCACGGGCAGGGCGGGGAGCGCAGAGCTGTTGGCTAAACAGTCCCAGCAGCAGGGCTGGGGAGCACTGCCCCATGCGTGCCTGCGTCCTTCCCGGGGCCTGCCTGCCACACAGCTCACGTTCAGTTCACAGATCCCATGGAGAACCCCACGCTTTTCCCATCTCGCATTGCGGGGCTGGAAAAGAGCTCCAAGATCCCTGAACCCACCCCCCCCCCCACCCCCCCTGCCCNGCGGATCTCAGTATTGACGGAGTGTGACGGCTCAGCGAAGAGTGCCCGAACGGGATTAGAGGATTTCACGGACGCTCAGCGCCGAACGAAGGCAGCGAGAGGCACGGGGGAGCGGGGGCTCCCGGGGGCTTTTGGGTTCGCAAGGGCAGAGGCGGTCACATCTGCCCGCGGTCCGGGCAGGGCCGGGGGGGCTGCACGCGGCACGGCGAGGGGGAGTCCCGCCGGGGGAAGAGGAGGGGAGGGGGATCCTGCCCCGGGGTTCCCCGTTAATGGTTAACCCACCCCGGTGGTCCGATGGGGGCGGCGGTGCGTGATGCGCTCCAGCCCCCCCGCCTTCCTCCGCTCTGGGCAGAACCGCGGTGTGCATCAGCTCCGCCGTTCCCAGCTCCGTCGGTGCCGTCGGTGCGGCGGTGCCATGCCGCCCCGGGCTCTGCTGCTGCTGCCTCTGCTGCTGGCGGTAGCGGCGGTGGAGCTGGCGTCGGTCCTGAGCGCGGCCGACGATGGGGCGATCGCCGTCGGGGCCGCACCGTCGAGGCCCGCCGCCTTCCATCGGGCCGCCAAGGTGAGCAGCGGGGCGGAGTGCGGGGAGGTGTGCGGCTCTCCGGAGCCGGGCGAGCTGTGGTGTGCGTGTTTCCCCCCCCCGCAGGCGGCGTGGCGGTTGCCCGGGCGCTACGTGGTGGTGCTGCGGGTGGGCAGCGGTGAGGTCGAGGTGCGCGCCGCGGCGCGGGGGCTGCAGATGCGGGCGGCACGGCGCGGGTACCCGAGCGAGATGCTGCACGTCTTCCATCTCCTGCCCGCCTTCCTGGTGAGGATGAGCGGCCACGTCCTGGACATGGTACGAGCGTGGGGATAACGGTGTGAGCGGTGCATGTCTGTGCTGTGGCTGAGGTTATGGGATCGTAGAATCATTAAGGTTGGAAAGGACAACTACGGTCATCCCGTCCAGCTGTTGCATCGTGGCGTCTCCATTCCCTGGAGCTTTGCCCAGCCTATGGGTGCCATCCAGGCTGTGGGGAGCTGAGAAGGATGCACTGTGCTTCTCCACAGGCGCTGAAACTGCCACATGTGGAGTATGTTGAGGAGGATGCATACGTCTTTGCACAGAGCATTCCCTGGAACCTGGGCAGGATTGTACCACCAATGCCCGGCACGGGCTCCTACAGCCCTCCCAGTGAGCACAGGGGGGGTCCCATCCCCTGGTGAGGCAGCTCTGGGGCTCCTGTCCCCATTTTGGGAGGAGCACGTTGATGGTTTGTTGCCTTTTACCTGGTCAGATAAAGGTGACAAGGTGCAGATCTACCTGCTGGACACCAGCGTGCAGAGCACCCACCGGGAGATTGCAGGCAGAGTGCTCACCTCCAACTTCCAGAATGTCCCTGAGGAGGACGGCACCCGCTTCCACAGGCAGGTGAGCCTATAGTTGCATGGCAAGCCTGGTGCTCATCCTTTCTGCAACGTGTCAGGGCATAAAACCATCCCTACTCCAGACCAGCAAGTGTGACAGCCACGGGACCCACGTTGCCGGAGTGCTGAGTGGGCGCGATGCAGGCGTGGCCACGGGTGCACACATCCACAGCCTCCGTGTGCTGAACTGCCAGGGGAAGGGCACTGTCAGTGGGACCCTCATGGGTGAGTGCCTGACAGGAAGAGGGAGCAGCCCACCCTGCTCACCCCGACCCTGCCCTGCTGTCAGCCCCATCCCTCTGCCAACCCCGCAGGCCTAGAGTTCATCGAGGCGTCGCTGGAAGCTCAGCCCCGTGTGCCTCTGGTGCTGCTGCTGCCCTTCGCTGGTGCCCACAGCCGTGTGCTGAATGCTGGCTGCCAGAGGATGGTGCGGATGGGGGCGGTGATGGTTGTGGCTGCAGGGAACTACAAGGATGATGCCTGCCTGTATTCACCCGCATCCGAGCCAGAGGTATGGGCTGGAGGGGTTCCCAGGGTGGGGATGTGCTGTCACCTCCCCTGGCGCACGCACTGAGCCATCCACACCCCTTTGGCACTGCCCTGGCAGGTGATCACGGTTGGGGCCACGAACCGTGAGGACCGGCCGGCCTCCATCGGCACGCTGGGCACCAACTTCGGCCGCTGCGTCGATCTGTTTGCCCCAGGGGGTGACATCGTCGGTGCCTCCAGTGACTGCAGCACCTGCTTCACCGCGCAGAGCGGCACGTCGCAGGCGGCTGCACACGTGGCAGGTGAGCTGCTCCCAGGGTCGCTGGTGGCTCAGGGTGGGATGTGTCTGCACCAGAACTGAGTGGAAGATGTTCTGTTTAGAGCGTGGCACCTCTGGTCCTTTCCAAGCCTTCCCACTCAAAGAACCATAGAGTCACAAAGGCTGGAAAAGACCTCTGAGATCCCCGAGCCCAACTCCATCCCACTGCTCCACGCCCACCGCCCATGTCCCCTCAGGGCCGCATCCCCACGGCTCTGAAAACAGCTGGGAATGCCCTGCTGTGCCAGATCATCACTGCTCTTTTGGAGAATACATTTTTCCTGTATTGGAACCTGAACTTCATCTGGCACAATTTAAGGCCTCTCCATCCTATCGCTGTTACCCAGGAGAAGGGATTGGCTCGTTTGGGTGCACGCATACCGCAGTGAATTCCTCCTGCCCATCACTTCCCTTGGTCCTGTTGTCCCCTCTCAGCCCCATCACAGCCCTGGGGACCCCAACCCACCATCATGATGTGCCCACATCTGCCCAACTTCCCCCAATTCTCACACTCCCTCGACTCCCACAGGCATAGCAGCCATGCTGCTCAGCACTGAGCCCCACCTCAGCGCGGCCGAGCTGCGGCAGCACCTCCTGCACTGGGCCACCAAGAATGCCATCAGCATGGCCTGGTTCCCCGCGGAGCAGCGGCTGCAGACCCCCAGCAGCGTGGTGGGGCTGCCCACCCAGCTGCGTCCAGGTGAAGAGCAGGGGATGGTGGTGCCTGGAGAGTGCCACGAGCGCCATGCTGACACCTGTCACCCTATTGCAGACAAGGAGCTGCTGTGCCGCTCGGTGTGGTCGGCACGCTCGGGGCTCACCCGGCACAGCACGGCCGTGGCTCACTGTGCCAGCACCGAGGAGCTGCTGGGCTGCTCCAGCTTCTCACACAGCAGCCAGCAGCTGGGCGAGCACATGGAGGTGAGGCATAGCGGGGCCACTGGGTACCCCGAAAATGCTGGTGTGCATCCTGGTGATGTCGTGCTCTTGGTCACAGGACAAGGATGGGTGGAAGCAGTGCGTGGCCCACAACGCCTTTGGGGGCAGAGGGGTCTATGCCATCGCCAGGTGCTGCACGTGGCCCCGCGCCCACTGCCATCTCCATGCCAGCTCGCAGGGTGACAGCAGGTCTGGCTGCTCCCTGCAGGACCACGTGCTGACCGGTAACACTCTGTAACATGTCCTTGGGGTGCAGAGCTCAGCAGGGATACCTCTGAGTGCTGCTCCCACATCCCCTATCCACGTGCAGGCTGCAGCTTCCACTCTCCTGTGGCCGTGCTGGGTGATGGTGATAGACCCGTGCCAGGGCCGGGCAGCAGGGCTGGTGGCTGTACAGGGAGGACAGAGGGCACAGCTCATGCATCCTGCTGCCCTGCTGCCCTGCTGGAGTGCCACGTGAAGGAGCACACAGCCCAGGGCTCTGCAGAGAAGGTACGGAGCAACAAAATGCTTGGTGGCCGTGTGGCTGCAACCTTGCCCCGGGTGTGTGCACATCCATCCTTCTCCCTCCAGGTGATGGTGTCCTGTGATGCTGGCTGGACGCTGACAGGCTGCAGCACTCGCTCCCGGGGCCTGGACACCTTGGGGTCCTACGCTGAAGATGACACCTGTGTTGCAGCCAGCACTCCTGGCAGCCAGGTGCACGCAGCCATCGCCGTTTGCTGCCGGAGCCGGCAGTAGGGACGGGTTGGCTGTGCCGATGTGGCATGGCCTGGCTGAGCCCCACACTATGAGCACAGGCAGCTCCCCACCCTGTTCACATACATAGGGTACAGGCTGCTTGTGTCACCATGCAGCCCCTATTCCATACAAACAAAGCACACGGGGAGGGTTGCTCACACCTGCCCTTAGATTTCAGCTAATTGAGGCAACATCACTGAGTCCTTTTTGGGCGGTTTGAAAATTGCCTACTCAGGTACCTGGGAGATTTCTTCACTTTTCAGCCACTGCAAGGCTCCCAGTTCTAATTCTGCTTGTTTAGTTAGGTTTTAGCTTGCATTGCTACAGAATCAGCTGCTGCTCCATTAGTGTGGCTTTTGTTGCTGGAGTTAATGACCTGCTGGTGTTCCCCACTGCTGCAATGGTTCCCCGTCACAGCTCTCCCCCTCACGCAGACCCAGCTGCACTTCCTCCTCGAAAAAAAACAACCTTTTGTAGCACTTCAGTTTGTACGTTTGTACCTTCAATATTTATTTGGAGTTTTATAAATGAACCTTTTATAAACGCCTTCTAAAAATAAAATTCCTAGAGCAGCACTGAGCAGATCCAGCCCCGCTCCGCTTTCTGTCCATCCCTGGGGGTGTGTGTGGGGGGGAAGGGCCCAGGGAAGTGTTGGAATGCAATCTCTGAGCTCTGCTTCGTTAGCAACACAGCCAAGTTTGTTTTTAAAACAGCATCGGAATGCAAGAGCTTCCAGTTGTGGAAACAAACAGCCACTCAGCTTCGGGAAACGTGTCCTTGAGCATGCTGCACTGCTGCTGTGAGCAGCAAGGTCTGAGCCCAGCAGGTGAGTGCAGGTGCTCCAGAAGCAGCAGCTCCCTGTTCTGAGAGAGCAGCAGCCTCCTGTTATTGAAATATATAATTTGTTTCTGCTATGCTGAGGGCAGCTTTAAAAATAAAGCTTGACAGCACAGGTCGGGTGGATCTGTCGAGCTTTAGGTTGATTTTGTCCCATTGAAAAGCCTGGCATAGACACAAAATGCTCCTCCAGCTTTAAACGGCACCAGCACTCTGGGTAGGAAGCACTGCTTGGAAAGGTATGGATGATTTCTAACTCTCCACCTAAAGATGGCAGAAGCCCAACCCTCATCTAAACACGTAACTACAGAACACACACAGATAATCACAACCCGTAATTTTTATCAGCTTCAATCTCAACTGCACACAGGGAAAAAAGAGAGGGCTGTTAGCTGGGAGCTCCTGGAGAGCCCTGACACTGCTGGCAGTTTCCAGCAGATTGAAGGTACTCACAGGACCATAACCACTTCTCCAATGCTGTGGGCAGAAGCCACAGGGATGCTCACACAGCAGCGAGTCCAGCTCAGCTCTCATGGCTCAGTTCAGAGATCAGTGAAGTGAAGCTATATGGGAATAAGATCAGCCCGTGCTCAGAATGTGTGTGCAGGTAAGCAGAAAGATCAGTTTCATTTGCTGTTTTTCAGTTTGATCCCCAGAACAAAGTAAACCTGAGGGATCCTGAGCTCCTGCAGGAGGAGCAGCAGGAAACACCTCCACTTCTAACACAAGTGAGACCAAAGGACTGGAAAATAGTTGTCACTGAAGGGAAAGCACTGGACCTCAAGTGAAGGTGTTACCTAAGGGTACCTGAGGCAGTTTGATCAGCCCAAGAAGCAGCACATGTTCTCAGTACTCAGAACCTCCTCCTGGATGGGCACTGCCAGTGGTGGCTGCGGGCTGGGTGATGCTTGAAACAGAAGTCCTTGTCCTTACATGCCTTTTCTGAGGCCTCTAGCTTTGCTTGCAAAGGAAGGCAGAAACGTGACAGGGACAGCAGCACAGCTCTCTGCCCTGTGCACCAACACATCTGCTAATCTTGCTAAGTGGCACTCAGAAGTCAGTCTAATCCATGTCAGCAAGCAGAGCCATCCATGTCAGTAAGCAGAGCCAGGGTAAATCACTCTGATAAGAAGGTCAGGAGAAGAAACTGCACACAGATAGAATCTGACAGGCACCAGAACACACCCAGTGTGAGGCCGTGCAGTTACTCTGGTTTGCTCCTGGCAGGTGCCAGTAAGCAGGTAAGCTTTCAGAGCTCATCATCCAGGGGACCAGACTAAGAAGCCTCAAGAGGATCCACAAGACAACAAGGCAGTGTGCTGCGCAGTGCAAAGACTACACTAGTTTTCTGTGAAAGGAATAACTTTATTCCATTGACCAGGAATCCCAAGACTGTTCATCAAGACTGCCTATTTTTCCAGTGCCACATGTTCACGTTTTCATCGGACAGTATCTCCCCGAATGCTCACAGGCAGGCTGTGGCTGCTCCTTACTGAACATTGTGTAAGCTGTATAAAAACATTTTCATCCAAAAAGATTGGCAGTAAAAATTACAACATAGAAATGCATCACAATTTACACAAAAACTAGTTTTGTTGAACTCTATTTTCCAAAAAATAATCTTCAGCAGGTTCAAATGACAGCAGCTGGAAACCAAAATAATTGACCAAGTATCATCTTATTGCAAATTATAACCATCGACTTTGTACAAGCGTGAGCAGAACCATGAAAAAGTTTGTATTGGTTTCAAGTATACAGAGGTGATGAGCCATCCTGATGCAGTTCTCCCATCAATGCTTCTCCGGGCATGCAGTAATCGAGGACGTTGTTTCCATAGGAAATAACAGGAACCTAAAGTGACAAGTGGTGCCAACCCATAGAACATCACCAGCTTCCTCCATCACCATCACCGCTGTGTACTGACTATTTGTGAAGATTTATGGCCCGTTACAAAGTGTTGGGGATGGGGGAAGGAAGAAGGGGGGATCTGTAAGAAATGATTCAATCAAAATTAACTTTAAGCGCCACATTTAAAATGTCCCAGCACATTATCAGAAACATTTATAAAATGCTAACCTTGCCACGTGTCTACGAAGACATTGTTTGGAAAGAAAATTAAAGTGAGATATTCACTACAACACCACCCTTGCATCTTTGCACACGCAATTTATGACAACAGTTCTCTTCACCCGCAATAAGTTATAAAGCTGTACAGCTGAAATCATATCAGATGTTTACTTCCAACAGTGAAATGACTGGTTAGTTTCAATATTAGTGCACAACAGTGAAAAGCTGTCTGCTGCTTCTTGGTTCAGCAACAGTCTGTAGACAGAAAAAAGGCACTTTTTGGCTGGTTGTGCCTTTAACTTGGCAAATTTGTCTATTTTGGAGGTACCCAGGCTCTCCTTGAGATGCCCTCCCATTTCTGTGCATGTTTGTTTACATAATCTTTAAAGTAAGGCAGAATCCATAAATAAAGGCAAAAAGCAGTGCAGAAAATGTGACAAACGCAAAATGTACAAAACATGATGTTAGTTGGCACAAAAGAAGCTAGCATCCAGAACCAGAAGTCACTGAACTAAACTTGATATGGAAAACAAAACTATGCTCAAATCATCCCAACTGCTTCCCAGTTGTTTATGAGCAAATTGAAAGAGCTGTGATATTTTAAATGTTGCCTGGTCAAGTGAAAATATAAACAAAGCCAAATCACTCTTTCCCCGTGTTAAAATTGCTATAAAATCTGCACGACAGTGTCCCCAAACTCAATCAAGGAATTATTCATCATATACAACCAATACTAACTTTCTCAGTAATCTGAAAGCACAAGCAAGTGATTGCAGGTCACATGATTGAGACTACGTTTGATTCAATATGTCTCCAAAAGTAAAAAAAAAAATAAAATAAAAAAAAAATAATGTCATGAGTAAAACTGCAACAGAAATCCATTTTTAAAGTGCTTCTTTTCTTTTAAACTACTTCTTTTCTTTGTTTTGTAGTTATTATTTTTTAAATCCACCAGCATCCTTTAGTAAACACTTGCATACCTTGAGAACAACGCTTTTCTTTTACAGCCCTTCCTGCCTATCTGTGGTTTTTGGAAGGGTACCAAAAAGACAAGCCAGTCCAGAGCTCCATGACCAAACCATCCTGTAAGGAGCCACTCTCCTTGCAGAGCAGTCTCACTGATCTTTCCAATCAAGAGCTTTACAAATGAGCAGGGAGACATATTAAATACAGACGTCCTTATGTAAACTGATTCTTTAACTAATATTTTACAATGAAATGTAAGTCATCACACACCTTTACAGAAATTTGAATATTCCTATTCAATATTATCAGAAAGATTAAAAATTTGCCCTCCATACATAAGGGCAGTCTGGTTTTTCTCTGTATAAAAACCAAAAGAATTTTTTTTGCAGCATCACAGAAAAGCAACAGTTTTACATTCACTCATTTAATGTTCACATAAAAATTCAACCACTAGCGTTTGTGTATTTGATAAAATCTTCTTGACAAAAATGTTGTCGGTGTCTGGACTGTCATAAGCTACTGCAGGTGAAGATGCAGTTTTCTAGAGCATTTATCAATCTGAAGCCTTCGTGGCTAAGAAATGCTTTTAGCTTTCAGGGAAACAACCTTCTCCAGCATTGCCATCGATCCTTCTCTTCCAGACTCTCGTAACACCATAAGCAATAGGACTCTAGTTTCAACAGGTACCAGGCATTAAATGTTTGAGTTGATCTGTTCTTGGGTTCATGGGTATCCTTTACGGGTCAACATCATCAAGGTCACTTTTAGTCTCACCAATCATCATAGGAGACTCTGAGCCCTTTCAACACATACAAGGGGTGGGGAGAGAAAAATACGGTATGTTACTTTTCATCAGGCACACAATTATTGTGATCACATTCAGTGGTGGCTCTGACCCAAACTATAGAAACGAGTCAAGCAATGCAACAGATGATACATACGCCTTTATTTAATTGTTACCTGCTGTAGATGTCTGTCTCCATTCTCATTGGCTGGACTACTTTCTGACCCATTACTGCTTCCAGACTGATCTTTCTCATTCAGCAAGGCCGTGGCGTAGGCCAACGTGTCCTGTTTGGAAACAGTTCAAGTGACAGTGTCAGAAGCCCTGGTGATACTTTCATTTCATGATCACTTGTTTTTTTTTTCCCTGCAAGTCAATTCTAAAAACAACACAGCTACTGTAGAGTTGAGACAGTTGAGTCACTACAGGTAATTGTAAGAATTTCTATAGAAATAACCACAAGATTTATGTTTGTCAGGTAGGAATGGTATGAAGTACATTGACGATGGTAAATCTGATAAAACTAGAGCTGCTGTGAGAGGGGAAATAAAACAAGCTTAACACCATCATCTCCCAGGACTGACACACATACCTGTGCTGAAATAGTGCGCTGGAAGGTTTTTGCAGTTGATGTTTCATTGGAAACGTTACTCTGAGGTGCCCAATAATGTTCAGACATCTGCATGAAAAAAAAAGCATAAAAACCCAAGAAAACTACAGAACTGCAGTATGAGCTTTACACGTGTAGGTTCTTACACACTCGTGATGACAGGTAGACTAACAAGTCTGGAATAAGCTTCCTGAATCTGTCAACAAGCTGGAGATCTGAGATACAGTCAGACATGAGCTTCTGATACAGCCAAGAATAGCTTCAGAGACTACCGTCCCTCAGCTGAGACCTACTCATCAGCTCCTTTTGTCTGGCAATGACATAACTGCAGGCTACCAGGTTATCCAGCTGAAGAGTGGTAGATTCAGATTTCCAACAAGTGTTTTCATGAGCCAGTACATTGTAAAAATAGGTACAGAATTAGCAGTTCAAGGGAAGTCTGGCAGCAAGTGCCAACTGCACTACAAACATCCCACTGACAAGACTACATACGTAGAAAGAAAAAGCTGTGTGTTAACAGCTGTGTTTTGTGCAAAGCTTAGATGATTCCATAAGAAGTCCACTCCTTTAAGTGTTCTCTTGCATTCATACACAAGCAAAAAGAAAAGAAATCTAACAGGAACATAGTGGCACTGAAAGGTTCCCACTCGACAAAGAACAATAATCATTACAACCATTCCCACTCGGTTACATTTACTGCACAAACAGCTAAGCCTAAAACATGTGGTGGCTTAACTGAAGTTCTTGACTTCGGTTTAACTTCATCCAAACTCTCAATGCAAAAAAAAAAAAGCAGCTTAAATTTTTGTCTTAAATCATCAAAGACTCAAATAGAGAACAGAGGTTTTATAATTCTCACTGTAAAGGAAGTGATGTTTCTCCATACAGTCACAGCCAAACTACCTTTTTCTGTAGCCACTGCACAGCCCAACTCCAGTGGTGGGAATTCTCCTTGAAATAATCTTTTGCAGTAGGGCACCTTGGAAATTGAAATTAGTTTCATTATTAATGAATAAGGCACTCTTGTAAAAGTAAAAATAATAATAATCCAGACATTTTTTCATGCTGCTGCCCTTTGTATGCACTCTTATCATTGCAAGTGCTGACTTCAGCCAAATAGCTCTATTGTTAACCAAATTAACAAGAACAATTAAATTTACACAAAGTAGTCTTCTATACAGATACACTTATTTCAGATCTATGCTTTACCAGGACAACTGCCAAGTTCCAAACAGAATTTAGTAATCACAACATTTCAAATATCTGGGGCAGTTTCCTTATCTTTATCTTGGTCTTAATGCTAGGCAGCTACTGCTATAATCACCACTCATTACAATAACAGAAACTAAAGCTGATCAAAAGGAGAAAGAACAGCAGCCTGAACAGTCACAGTGAGGTCTAATGCAAGAATGAAACCCATAGTACTTACTTCTGAGCCAAAGTAACAAGGAACTTGACACACTGGTAACAGCGACTGCTGTCCACGTGGTTGCTGTGGTGCATCAAGGCTGTGGGTGGAAACACTTGGATTAAAAACCACAAATCAGACTTCTGTGTACCAACCAGGCTGAAAACACAACAAGCATGAAGCTAAAATTTTAGCTTATGTGGGAAAAGTTACTGCTTCAGATGTTAGCATGAGCATTTGTGTTCAACACACTGCTGAAACTGCTTGGCAGTTCTGAGCATTTACAGAACTATTGGATTAAAAATAGATCAAAGTCAAAAAGCAGTAATTCTTTCAAATGTGATACCTGAATTTTAAACAGCCCTCCCCTAAAGCAGTTTTCTTCCCCTATAATCCATCCTATGTTAGATAATTGCTATGGTTACAGAACTGAAGGGAAAAAAGTTTGAAGCCACTGCAAAAAGGATGAAATCACCAGTTTCCTCCTGGATCAAAACTTGAAGAACTAGGATAACGTCTGAAGCTTTGTCACACAAATGAGATTGTAAAATTTACCAGCCATGAAACTTTTATGGGAGATAGAGGCAAAACCACAAGCCATTCTTAGTCAGGAAGTTGGCAATTATTGCCAAGTTCTGTAACAAGTTTTGGCTGAGGACAAATACAAAGGCTCCATAATCAGGTGTGTCACTAGAAGTTGCTCTGTTTGTATCAGTCACATCAGCAAAGAACACTGCAGTGAAACACCTAAAGGTGGCAAACAATTTCCAGGGAGCTGCAAATCACCATTTTTTCTATCCTCACAGCACAGCAGATAACCAAAGTTACCAGCACTAGTATACTGCAAATTATACATAAAAATCCTCGTGAAGACCACAGGAAACTATTATTTGCTAATTTCCTCTCTTGGAGTAAAAGCAGCCAGTGTGACTCGTAGGTCATGAACCATGTGGAGCAAAACTGGAAGTCGTTCAGTGCTGTTGCTAGGGAACTCCAAGGTAAACCTACAACATTAATTTCCAAAACCCACAGCAATTCCTGTAAAGTGTGCCATTTAACACACCATAAGCCTTCAACATAAAAATAAAATTTAACAATTGCATCTCTCCTCTGCAGAAAGAAGTGTCTCATAATGCCTAAATTATAAAACAGGATCTGTCCAAGTGGGGTCAATCTACCTGGAACTGAAGTAACCACCATTCCCTTACACTACTTCTTGTTAACTTCTCTTCTGTTAGTCATACATGGAAATTAGTAACCAGAAGAGCAGTGAGGTATAAGAGAGAAGATTTGGCTTTTTATGTTATTTCTTTCTCAGTAACACAGAATCTGAAACAAATTCAGGTGAAAGCTACAGTCTGAAACAACTCCTCATCCAAACAGCTATGAAAGAGATACTCAAGCAGCACTTGATGATAAAATGTGCTCTTCAAGCACTGTGTGGCTCATCTAGCTTTCTGTTACGCACAAAGTCTTTTCTCCTGATTCACATGAAGCAAGCTCTCACCATTCTGGGACTTCCCCATGACCTCTGTATGCTTTAGTAACTTCACTTCAGTGGTCGTTGTTAAATCAGATAATGCCAAGTAGTTTTCCATTAGAAGTAAAACAGTTCAGAAGGATTAAGAAACCAAAGGGTTGCGAGAATTATCAGCACAAGGGTTAGCAGAAGATAGGAGCATCCACCCACTGGTTTACTTGCCTATTAATCCATTTTCTGTTTCAAAGGCAAATTTGATGCGCTCTACTTGTAAGGGGTCTTCGATGACCTGACAGAAAAGGAAAAAGTCAACAAAAATAAGTTATGCTTGAGACCTGCATCTGTGTTACAAAACAGTTTTAACCACCTCAACATGAAAAACTAATGAGACTTATGAAGTTCCATTAATACCAGATTATCAACAGTAATTCCAAAAAGTTATAGACACTTAAACTGAACGACCGAAGATGTGTTAATGTTGAAATTATTAGTGCAGCCTTTGCCTTCTTTATTTGTCACTGACAGAAATCCTGTACTTAATGTACAAGTCTTTACCATTCACCTACCAGTATCTCATGGAGTAGCTGGAATATGTTTTTCAATTCATGAGGCGGAGCAGTTTCCAGTTGGGTCTGCATTAAGAAATACAAAATCAAAGTACAAAGAACTGACAGAGTGCTTCACAGTCTTTTGAAAATTAGTTATTTTAAGCTGCAGAAGTTGAAAAAACAAAAAACCCTCCCACAATTCAGTGAACTTCACTGACTGTTCTGCTGCAGATCCCAGTGCCATTATAACACAAGACAGCATGACCAAAGCCTAGAAGAAGCATTTAAACAAATACCCTACCCTGATCATCTCCATACCTTGATAAAGTGTAGCACAGTAAAGGAAAAGTGCTCATTACAAAAGCAGCAGTACACCACCATCTCAATGAGAACTGACAGAGATCCAGTTAGCTCTCGTAATGCATACATCACCTAAAAGAAAGATACAAATAATTTTGTACATAGCCATACAATTACTTTCAAGAGATGGATCAAGTTTATAACAAAATATTAGTCTTCAGGAAGGGTGTGATTTTTTTCTCCCTTTTCTCACAGCACTTTACCCAGCTCCTGCTGCCCAGCTCCAATCCAAGGGCAAGGGTCAAGGACTGTCCCTAAAGTGAGAATTTAGATCAGATAGATACCTCTATTAAGTACGGTTTTCCCTCAGACAAGAACAACAAGGCTTCCACTTCTTCATGGAGTGTCAAAAGTGGGCCCGAAGTAGTGATGCTTAGAGGTGGACGCTGCTTAAAGAGACCAGGGGCTACAACAACAAACAGAAAAACAATCCATCAATAAATGACATCTTTCTACACACCTTGAAGACACTGCTGCCATTTGCCACCTTGTCATCACTAAAGGCATTCACCTCCACTAGTGAGTAGCTTGTACAGTGCCAGCCCAAATATCAAACTTAAGCATTAATGTGTCATTTGTATAAGTGACAGTATAGGGAAATGAACTGCACACAAAAGCAGAATGTTCAGATCTGCTATTAGGACTCTGATATTTAATTTCACTCTCATCACTGCACACGCATCATATTTAAAACATTTATTATTCTTCTGTTACTTCACAACTTTTGACTATCTCCAATTCCAGATACTGTTAACCTCAGACAAAAAACAAGTTGTCCTTTCAAACAAACAACTTCAAATTCTATTGTTTGTTTGGAAAACCCTGCCTTCTGTAAAAACTAATAAGCAATGAAAGACTCTTGGTTATTTAGTATCTCAATCTAAAGACTCCCCTTATGATTAGGGAGAGATATCATAGATGTGATAGATGTGAGTCTGTCACAGCCAACAATAACACAAGTTCACATGAGGCAAGACCTTACTGGTGTTAAGGGTACTCCCAATCTAAATAACTGAAATGCAATGTCAACAAAAGGCAACAATGTGATTCTTACCAACATTTCTTTGCGAAGAGACATCAGAGTGCAAAACAAGTAGTGCGACAGTGTTGTGAAGATATCCAAACTCACGTGCTTGTGCAGAACTCCATCTGCGGTTCTGTTTGAGCCAAAGGGGAGATTTAATTGAGTTCTGATTGGTTGATTTAATCAAATTCTGTTAAATCAAAACAGAACAATATCCTTAACAGCCTACCACCAGATTTTAAGACTTAGGATTTGATTAAAAGTTTATTAACATCAGAATGACTCAATTTCAGCCAACACTGCCGTTTCTTCACAATAGCACAGAGATGTTAAGTCCTGCATGAGATTTGCAGAATAATCTAAGGAGTAATCTATTTTAATCAAACAACCAGTTTTTGTCCATAACATATGAATCTTATGGAACACAGGAACGGGTACATAAGCTTTACCTGATTACTCTGACGGTTGGGACCAAGGAGGAAGTTGATCATGTGTCTCAAAGCAGAATGTCTGAGAAGAAGACTGCTAGCCCTTATACCCTGCTGTTTAGACAATGAAAAATACATTACATTATCTATCTAGGTAAAGAATGAGTTCTAAGGGACAGAAGTAAAACCCTGCTGAACAGCTTTAAGAAGTTGTGAGCTTCACAAGATCAATAAACTACATTTTTTTAAAAGATACCTCATTACATACAGCACATTAGAGAAACTAGACCAGATCAATACAGGCAAAATAACTATAAAAGAAGAAAAGAAAAATGAATAAAGGGATAGACAGAACCCTTAATGAGATGAACAGCACAGTACTGTGCTGTCAATGTTTAAATCAGTGTTTCTATTTCTTACAGGACAAAAAACCCTCCAACCCCTCAATATATATATATTTTTTTTCCAGAAGAACCAAAAAATCCCCATCAAACAAAACCTCAACATTCAGACATTGGAAATGATATCCTCATTAGGTATAATTTGTTTGAATGTTTTTGTATGATTTTACCACAAATCAGTGTTCAGAGGCACTTAGAGAGCACACACAAAAAAAAAGCACAACCCTGAAACAAGGAACAAATATGCTTCTGGAAGAGTTTCACTGTGCTGTTTAAACCTTCTGTAAAGACTGATGAATAGCTGTTTTACTATTGCCCTTCAAAAATGAAATAATATGAAAAAAAGATAAATGGTTGCTTACCTTCTGCACAAAATTGTTGAATAGTAAGAAATACTGAGCACAGTTTTTGCAGTTTTCAGGAACATCTTTATCCAGTAAAGCAAGTAGCACCTCCAACAACTGATGTAGACTTTTTAACTGCAAAACCAATTATTAACTGGCATTTAAATGCTTGTCACCTGCTTAAAATACAGGCATTTCCACATTTTCAAGTTCAATTAACAAAACCATATGTATGGTCAGCTACACATGGTGTGATTAGCATAAATAGCTAACGTAGGACTGCAATTTTACCATTTTCAACTCTGAATTAATGTGGAAAGTAATGAAAGCATCAGCACACAGCTAACTTGCTTAAAGAAGCGGAACTCAGCAGTTACACAAGTTTGCAATATTTTTTAAAGCAATTCAAATTACTCAGTCATGTGGTAACTGATGTTCAAATGTCCCAGTCATTACAGTAATACACTGAGCACACTAAGGTCGTTGGTATAATAGTTATTACTATATTATAATAGTATGTAATCAGAAGCTCTCAAGCTATATTTTAACATCCATCTTCCTACTACTCTATTCAGCTTACAGGACTTAACAGCAATCTTTCCTCAAAGCTCTAAATAAGAAGCTTTCTTAATACACAACATCTTATGCAACAGTCGTGCCTTCTAGCCATGACACTGCTTTTAAAAACATATTACAATTAGATGCATGAAAATTGCTAGAGACTAAACAAGATTTGGACACCTGAAAGTCCCTACTATCTCCACTGACAACTTACAGAAATACGACAGATGAAAGTATTTCTGACTGAGTTCTCTTAATAAATGGATTTGGTTCAGATATCCCACAGCAAACAGGTGAGACTCAGGCATATTTTCTGCTGGGTTTTCTTGCAATATTGTAAAGAGCCAAATACAACAAACCTGCACTTCCCAAACTTACTTGCCAGAATTTTCTAATAAAAAGTTAAACTGTTGAACAATAACCACAGTTGTGGTCTCTCCCTGGAACAGGAGAGCTCAGTTACTGCTGTGGGCTTCTGACTGAGTGAGGAAGGATACCCAGTTAAAAACAAAGATTTCTGGTTCTCTCTGTTACAGAGAGTGAATAAATCTTACATTCTTTTAATAATTTATTAACTGCGTTTTCATGAGATGCCACGCATTCTTGTAAGGAATTACAGGAGCACATCATCTCCCAGGGTAGGAACAGACAAGCATTAACCTATTCAAGAGAGATTTACAAGTCTGTTAAAGATGAGAAGCCTTCTACTTCATTTACAAATCACACTGCATTGCCTGCAAGTGGAACAAGAGACATCAGGTAGAGACAGACAACAGGACCATTGCTGATGGGGTGTCACTAACCTTCTCTTGATAAAGCAAGGCACTGTCAAGTGTTTTTTCAAGAATAGTAGCTACAGCAACTCGCACCTCTCTTACACTGCATTCCAGGAGGAAAGTCCTAGAAGACAAAAGGCAAAGCTGCAAAAAGAACTAGAATCAAAGTGTATGTATATTTACTATGATTAAGAGTGTTTTTTCTGTCATTCTAATAAGGATAGCAGTTCAAAATACCTCTTACACCTTCTTGTCCACTTCTGTGGATAAGCTTCAACTTATTTTCCTGTGCTCCTGCTTCTCACAACAAAAGCCTATAGCAATACTTTATTCATTCAAAGAACAAAAATCTAAAACTAAAAGCTACCACAGGATCCTGTCTCCAAACACAACTTTTAAGATGATCTTCTCTTCAGGTTGGCAAATCCCTCTGTTATCAGTTCTCCAAACATCGTCTTAAGTTTATCTTGAGTTGGTGAGAAAAATACATTGCAGCTCATTTGTCACCACTGTCAGGTTAAGTATGTAACTTCCCTTACCCAAACCACTTTCACCACATCCTCCTTCCCTCCACTTGCAGGAGTGATTAGACAAACACATTCCAAGGCATCCCTCTGAATTAAACGTTTGCATCCTTCAAGTACACTGCACTATTATCACCTTCCCAGAATTACCTGAACAGCAGTTCTTACTTCTAGCACTTTCTTAAATGCTAATTTAGAGTGCCTGTTTAAAGAATACACACAGTGAACTCTTCGGCAATATATCAGTACAGGCCATATTATTACAAAGCTCTATCCACAGGCAAGACACAAAACGCTGCACCCAAGACAGAATTTATGGTACTTACTTTACAAGCTCCCGGCCCTCTGGTCCAACAAAATACTCAGCTAACCACTGACAAGCATCAATGCTTTTGGAAAGCAGAGCATCTATGGTTGCAATCCATTCTTCTGTATCAGCCCTTTAAAAGCAACCAAACCATAGGAAATGATTAGTAATGAAAAACACCTCCAAAACCCAAAAAACATTTCATCTCACTTTCCCTTTTCTGCTCAGTCAGCAGTGACTTTCCCCACAGTCACACCTTACCTGAGTTTCTTCTTGGTTCGGAGATAAGTTTGGAAGAGGAATTGGACTGCCAGCTGTAAGCTCACCTTTGCCATACACGGATAATAAGCATGTTTTACCTTAGTCTGAAAGAAACATCACATTTACTCCACAGCAGGCCTATACCTGAAGCACACATTCTGTTCCCTAAATAAATCAGCATATTCTGTTCAAATAATTTACTTCATCTAGAAAACAGGACAAACTGCATTTGTGTGGGCTGGGATCTGTCTCCAGTAATGACTATGCTAGTTTAACATATATGCTAAAACAGGAACAAACTTGCTGTAAGCCCTGCTAAGTCCATGGATTTAATAAATACTGGTTTGTTCATTAATCCATAACTACATTCAGAAAATCTAATTAAACTATATTCAAATGGTCTATCAACTTCAAGATGACTAACACCAATTTTTGGATCTTCCATACAAAGAGGAGTTTCTGTTCCTGTAGAGCTCTGTTTGCATCATGTTTTAAATTTTCTTTAATTACTATGGCACAATGACATTTTCCCCCACTGCTGTAGCAGAAGACTGGAGTCAACTTTGAGATGGATGCTATCGGTGTGAGGAATTACTGGAGTCAAGGAATAGCTCAGTTTGAAAAGCAAAACCACACCAAACACTTCTAAATTTCTTGTTCTGGGGCTTCTCTGGCTATTGCTATTCAATATTTTCAGAGTATTCAAATATTAAAGACTCATTACTTACAGCATTTAGCGAAGCTAGTGACAGAACAAAACTGAAGTAGTCACTACTGTATACATCTCTGTTCTTCATAAATTTCAGGTTTTCATCTCTCACCATCTGTAGATTTTTTTTTTTTT
>VXAB01002332.1:0-37591 GCA_013399175.1 Odontophorus gujanensis | reverse complement strand
ATTTTATTTTATTTTACTTTGTTGAGTAAGAACATGGCTTTAACACCAGGAGATATTAGGCAAAGGTAAATTTATGAATAAATTAAGGGACCCTTTACAAAATTAAATTAAGGCAGAAACTTACTGAATCACAGTTTGCAACTGTAGCAAATAAATAATTAGCCAAGGAAGTGAGATAAAAAGCAAAATGCTGGTTAAACTTGGATTCAGCACAACTTAAAACGGTAGCCCAGATCCAACATATTATTTTGTTCATTTTTTTGCACTTACTACTAAAAACCAAAGGAACTTGAACACATCAAAGAGAAGAGGGACCTAAACAAGCTTGAGCAGTGGGTTCAGGTGAACCTCGTGGGGTTCAACAAACCCAAATGTAAGCTCTTTGTCCTGGGTTGGGGAAACCCCCATTACCGATACAAGTTGGGGGGATGAAAGGATTGAGCACACAGCCCTTCTGAAAAAGAACTGGGAATTCTGTTGGGTGGCAAACTGCACATAAGCCAGCAGTCACTGTCACAGCCCAGAAAACCAACCGTATCCTGAGCTGCATCAAAAGAAGCGTGTCCAGTGGGTTGAGGTAGTTGATCCTGCCTCTCTGCTCTGCACTGGTGAGGCTTCACCTGGAGTACTGCATCCAGCTGTAGAGTTCTCAGTTCAGGAGAGACACAGTCCTGTTGGAGCACATCCAGAAATGGGCCATGAATATGATCCATGGAATGGAACACCTCTCCTGCAAGGACAGGTTGAAAGAGCTGGGGCTCTTCAGTCCGTAGAAGAGAAGGCTCAGAGGTGACCTGATAGTGGCCTTTCAATATCTAAAGGGGAGCTATAGGAAAAAAAGTAGGCAGACTTTTTAGCAGATTCTGTTGTTATATTACAAAGGGAAATGATTTCAAGCTCAAAGAGGGTAGATTTAGGGTAAGACATAAGAAAAAAATTGTTTACAGCGGGGGCAGTGAGGAACTGACACTGGTTACCCAGAGATGTTGTGAATGCTCAGCCCTAGAAGACATTCAAGGTGATAGTAGACAGGGCTCTGAGCAACCTGATATAGATGCAGGTGTCTCTATTCATTGCAGGGGAGTTAGACTAGATAGATCCTTTCCAACTCTGACTGTTCCATGATTCTATGAAAGGTGTTCAAAGATGCATTGTTTTGGATATTAAGAGTTATGACCAGAGGACTACTTTTAGGAACTGCTTCAAAAGATGAGTGCAAAAACAAAGCTTTAAAAATATATATATATATGAGACAATCCCTTTTGTAACTAACTCAAATGTCTAATTTTGTATTGTGCCGATTTACTAATGCCTTATAATAATCTTTATTGTATTTAGTTCTCTTTGCACATATTAGATAAACACCTGCATTTTTAGGCTACCAAGAACAGAGTTTTACCCCCAGTTTTCTAGTTCATTTGTAGTACATGATACTCCTGTGCTGATTATAGCAAATATTATTAAATAGAGACTTCATATTTCTCTTTGAATTCCTAGAACATTGCCATCCTACATTTAGGGAACTGATACAGGCTAGACAGGTAGTATGTTTAATGGACTTGAAATTCTTTCTTTTAGCAAGATTCATAGGGAGAAATATATATATTTTTCTGAAGAATTATTTCCCAAACAACACCTCTCCTCCCCTTGGTTCAGAAAAAGTAAGTAGTAATTGTTTTGTAGAAAGTCTTGCTGACTCTTCTTAATTTAATCTACTATTATCATATATGTAATGAAAATCTTGTCCAGTGCAGAATGAAAGAGGATTTCTTTCATCAGGCTATTTATTTTCCCCGAGTAATATAATCTTAATTAAGAGAGAGCAGAAAGTCAACTGGAATAAATCCACTTAATATTTAAGTGAACAGTTGCTCAGTCTTAATTTAGGCATATATACCATTATTGGTAGAACCGAAAGTCTAATAAACTGCTATAGGCAAGAAAATATTTTATCTAATTAATAAAGAATTTAGATGATCAATATTTGCATTTTAGCAAAATCTTTCATCAATAGCCTAACACACCTTAGAAAGAAAGAGCTGATATGGCCTGTTCCATTTTTAACACACTTTTTCTGTAGGTGCTAATATTCAGTTTACAAATCTGAAAATTTTGAGTTTCCCATTTAGAGAATGTGTATATTTTTACAGTTATACTTTATTAATACATCTAATAAATTCTTGTGAGATATTTTTTTTCTTTAAATAAGGCATATGAAATTCAAAACAACAGAGAATTTACCAGGTATATGGCAAAGAAATGAACTATCAAGACCCCAGTCTTCCAAAACTAAAGTTGATTTGCGAAGACAGAGTTCCAGTTTAAAATGTGCATTTCTGCTTGAGTTGTTCTGAGTATATATGCCATCAGCTTCACCTCAAAATCAGAAGAAAAGACCAAAAAACTAAAGTGGGAGTGTCCGTGCTTTCCTTTGTTTTAGCACTTTATACATTGGAACGCCAAATGCTTAGATACAAACTTTGTCAGCCATACACTGAAGCTATTTATATCTATTCAGAATTTGCCCCCAAGAGGCATGTCTACCTCACATGGTGGAGTGTTGTGCAAGGAAGACCGCCCTGTCTCTGGGCAAGCTGGTGCATTCACCCAGCAGAGAACAGCTTGGAGCTTGCCAGTGGATGCGATGTCATCAGTGCAGAATCCAGTACAGGCATGTCCTGTGTTTGCTGTGTTAGTTTCCTTTATTACATGCGTTTTTCTGCAAGCACCTCCACCCAACCCCACTTATTTTCAGAACAAAAGATATTAAACTGACAGTAAGTCTGGATCAAAACTTGAAGTTCACTTACACTTAAAGATGGACAGAATATATACAAATGCCATAAACTTCTGGATCTGAATGTACATCTTAATAGTATGACTAGCAACATTGCTCATTGAGTTCAGGCCTAATATAATCCAAGGGCTTGTGGGAAGTATTGAATTGGCTAAACTAGATTAAATGACTGACATGGATATGAAATAGTTTATGTCCTGAGGTAATGACTGATCCTTGATCATCAGTTTTATCATCAGAGAGACTCAGGGAGGTTATTCTGTGGCCCTCACATAGGCATTAGTGCCTTTTGGAATGCACATGGCTACATTTCCAGAAGGTTTCTTTCCTCCTACAGTTTTTATTCCATATCTGTCTCTTCTGTTCAGATATCTTAGATACAGTGAAAATTCTCGTATGAGACTGGATGTCTGTCTGTAGCCGTCACACACAATTGAATCCCGGCCAAAGTGCCCACAAATAAACACCTGCCACGTTTCTAGATATCTACAAGGATAACACTTAACTCAGTATTTAACTGTCTAAATTTAGGTATCCACATTCAGATACCTCAATATGCAATAAGTAGTTATGTATAGACAGATAAACTAAATCTTAGCTGCTTTTGTGTTTGTTATTTCTCTAGGTTCCCAATATCTTGAAAGTTACAACTAATGCTCTAATTTTTTATCCTAAACTTGCAACACATATAAGGATTATTTCTGTAAAACATTAATCAGATTTTTTTTTTTGTCTAGTGAAATAATACACTCAGCCACAGATACTCTTTTGTTGAGATGAAAAAGGACCGGATTTTTGAGGTAGGACTTCCTTTTTCAGAAGTGAGTGAATATATGCGTAGGTGTTTAGGAAGGAGGGAGCAGTCAGAAGAGAACTGAAGCACACCTTCATTAAGACAAAATGCCACTGAAATATGTGGTTCCACTCCATACCAATCTTCAAAGAGAAGATTTAAAAAGAATCCCATGCTAGAATAAATAGAACAGAAGCCTTCACTTAGTCCTTTGTAAGTAAAACTAATGGATAACAAATTGTCAAATGGAAGTTCCTCAGGAACAAAATCTAGGGTTTTTTATTGTTTATTTTTAGCTGAACACACATCTAAAATCAGTAAATGCAGTTACTGTACAATTAAAGATGTACTAAACAAAGGTACTATGAATTTCAGTAGTGCATTTTTGTGACTTTGCTGTCTGCCTTCATTTTCTTCCACATAAACCATTCCTCACTGAAGGTGAGACAAGAAATCGGATGAGATTCTTACAAAGATGTCTGAATTCATGTGGTGACAAGTTTGTGCCTGTAGTAATGAGAGAAATCAGCCTGCTGCAGTGACCTCTGTTTCCGGGTTTTGATCTTCTTACTCTCCAGTGCAAACATAGATCAGACCAAGGGGAGTACAGTGTCCTTGAATTTACAGTTAGGTCAGAATATGCTCCCATTTTAAAATCATTAATTTCTGAAAAGAGCTTTAAAATGATCATTTGATTCTTCACAATTTTCCTTATGTGCCTCATTTCATATTTTTAATTTCACCAGAACCTGTTGCCTGTAAAGCTGAAAGAGAACATGTACGGTTCACTCAAAGCACTATTTAATGCTTAGTTACCCAGATTTAGCTTTCCAGCTTAAAGTCTGGAATGAACAGTTTTATTCAGACCTTAGTCTCTGGCACTTCTCTGTGGAGTTCAAGGTAATGACCTTCTAAAGATCTTATTAATTGTAAGTAGTTATTTGGACTTCATTCACATTTTGTTGAGGGTTACAGTACTCTAGGATTGTTGGAGAAAATTGATAATATAATACTCCTAGTGAAAGAGCTCCAAATAGAAAATAACCTGCATTTCCTTACTGATCCTTCCAATCTTCGTGGTGTTTTTGTTTAATTTTGTTTCATTTTCCTTTTATCCATTCAGATTTACTATGAGAATGCTTTTTTGTCTCTATTCTAAACTTTATTTTGAGGTAGTGAGCTGAATTAGAATGGAGATGGTACTGTAAGTCTGAATGCTGAAGTGATATATGATTGTAATGAGGTACTGTAGTACAAAGAAGTGCAGGAATGAGAAGTAAGTGTTGACGTATTTAGTGCTGGGTTACAGGAATGCCAGAGCTCTGAATGGCTACTACTTAAAGTAAATCTACCTGAAAATTATTAGAAAACAAGTTTTGTGCTCCTGGCTATTACAGTTGTCCTACTCTTTTTCTGTATTATGTTGAATGATTTAATATAAGGAAGATGCTGAAAGTCAGATTCTTAAGCAGTGTGTTAATTAGTTTAACACAGCCTTGGCTGAAGATCTGGCCTGAGGGTTGCTAACATTTCCAGCTGGTTCATTCGTCAAATTTCTAAAAGTCGAGGCTTATCAGATGCTTGTCCCTTTTGAAAGGAAGCAGACATTATCCAGAGGACACAGGGACCTCAACAGGAAGAACAGAGTTTAAAAAAGACAGAATATGTGCCTAACTGTATATTATGTGGAGGGTGACTTCAGAGAGTAATAGGGATGCTGTCCAGTTCTGAGCTTTCTTTGAACCTCAGAATAGTTACCCTCCCACTCAGACTGCTAATCAAAGACAATACTTACTGTCACAAACTACTTTTGACCAGACTTAAGTCATGGAAGGACACGTGTGAATTTCTTCTCATTTATACTCCATCCATTCTTTTGATATACAAAAATAAATGCTACTAGTTTCAATTTACCCTAGAAATTTTTTTGCACATCTTCAATGAACAACATCCTCATTCTCTAGAGTAGTTTGAGAGCTGTGCAAAAAAATTTGACTAGCTGGGACAGACAGTATTCTGCACCTACCTGGATAGTCACCAGAGTGGCTCTTGCATATAATAAACCAAGCCTACTGAGTTCCACAGGGACTTTGTCAGCTTTTTATCTAGTGATAAAAATATCTAGTGATTCTGGATGCTCAACAATGTTAATACTTAATTCATTAGCCAGTGCATTCATATGGGCAACTACACAAGCTGGGTGGTACACGCTCATGTTTTATTCTTTGAAGTATTTAAGGCCACAGGAAGTTGTTAGATCTTCTGTATTAACATTTGGCATATCAGAAGTCATTCACACTCACCCACATACTGCTCTTCAGTGCCATATGATTTGTGCTAAACCAAGCATTTCGATCCTCAGGTTAATGAAGTGGTAAATGTCACAGACAGGCATTTACCATCAAAGTGGATGATGAAAACACCTGAGGAATTTATAAGGTAATTCTTGTGCAGTGCTTCAGAATCAAAGACCTCAGCATGGCTGATATTTGGGTGTAGATGAAAATTAATCTCTATCTCCAAATTTTCTGATCCTTGAAGGCAAGCATCTTGAAGTACATTGAGACAGTGGTGTATTGATGGCACTGAAGAACATACTAATATCTCCGTAGATGATGAATCTGGGATTTATTTATGACACACATATTCCAAAGCCTTAGAGGACTTCTGTGTTGGCAAAATTGATTACAGCAGGGCTTGTTTGAAACAGACAGATATTAAAGGTCTGAGGACACGATTGATCTATTTCTTTGCTAGTGTTTCTGGATTTAGTATTTTAGTTAAATGTTTTAATTTCACTTTTAAATTTTGCCTAATTTCTATTTTTGCAATCCAACACTGTTATGTCTTTACCTGGTCTATTGATGAGACCAGCAGGCATGATTATTCTCTTACTAACCCCCGGTGGTTCGTGCTGATATCTCCTCACTTATTGGTACCCTTTGGATACCAATCAACTAATTAAAATATGGACTATTAATACCCTATAATTTATATTTCTAAATAATTAACATTTTAAAATCAAAATGCCATGTAAGAAAAATCCAGAGAAATCAGGTATTCATAAACAATATGGACTTCGTCAGTCTAGGATATGTTTTTTTCTTTTTTCTGAATTAAACCTTAGTGTTTTCACATTATCTCTTCTTTCTCATAGACTTCTACACTGAATTTAGAAGACATGAGATGAAATGGGATTCCTACAAAACATCATGTATCTCTGTCCATGAATGATAATTTATTTTAAATAAAAGATGTTGAGAGTTTACAGGAAAAAGAAAGTGGAACTGATTAAGAAGTTAGCACTCCCACTTCTGAGTTACACATTAGCACTTTTTCTTTTGAAGAATGATATATAATGGGACGTAAGAATTCAGCAAATATGAATTGTAGACATTAATTTACTTAAGACATGCTATTCACTGGGATCATTAGTGTTGAGCTGGAAATCTTAAAGATTGCTCTGTGACACAAACCTGCTTGTTTTTCTAGAATGCAGAGCAGGAATGTTTCAATCTAAAAATAACAAATAAGTAAGAATCATTGAAGTTTTCGCTTCTTCAGTTCTCTAAATCTACTCCAATCTATTTCCTCAGCAGCAAAATCTGAATGGCAGATACTTCATATCAAGCATGACAGCTTCTCTCTGTTACAAAATCTTATGCCTCTGGCAGTTTATTATAATTTCTATTTTATTATTATTATTTTCAAATTGCTTTCTGTTCAAATCTGGAGAAAATGGCAAAATTTTGTCATAAATTCTGGGTTACATTTCAATAGGACAATTAGGTTTTAAACACAAAACTGTTCTGAAATGAATCTAAATCTCAGAGATGACATGCATCTGAATACAACTGATATGATTCTGAACCTATGTATGTTATTGACAAGCATGGTGCATGCTTAAGTCTCTTCTGGAAAAGTTCTTATATCATCCATCTTTGATCGCCTCATATGCATTAGCTCCTTAAACTTTTGTATTCTATTTTTTTACTATTTTAGATTTTTTGCATTTCATTATNCACTCCCACTTCTGAGTTACACATTAGCACTTTTTCTTTTGAAGAATGATATATAATGGGACATAAGAATTCAGCAAATATGAATTGTAGACATTAATTTACTTAAGACATGCTATTCACTGGGATCATTAGTGTTGAGCTGGAAATCTTAAAGATTGCTCTGTGACACAAACCTGCTTGTTTTTCTAGAATGCAGAGCAGGAATGTTTCAATCTAAAAATAACAAATAAGTAAGAATCATTGAAGTTTTCGCTTCTTCAGTTCTCTAAATCTACTCCAATCTATTTCCTCAGCAGCAAAATCTGAATGGCAGATACTTCATATCAAGCATGACAGCTTCTCTCTGTTACAAAATCTTATGCCTCTGGCAGTTTATTATAATTTCTATTTTATTATTATTATTTTCAAATTGCTTTCTGTTCAAATCTGGAGAAAATGGCAAAATTTTGTCATAAATTCTGGGTTACATTTCAATAGGACAATTAGGTTTTAAACACAAAACTGTTCTGAAATGAATCTAAATCTCAGAGATGACATGCATCTGAATACAACTGATATGATTCTGAACCTATGTATGTTATTGACAAGCATGGTGCATGCTTAAGTCTCTTCTGGAAAAGTTCTTATATCATCCATCTTTGATCGCCTCATATGCATTAGCTCCTTAATCTTTTGTATTCTATTTTTTTACTATTTTAGATTTTTTGCATTTCATTATTTTTATTGCTAGCTTTGAAATGTTGTAACGACAATTTTTAAATATATGTAATTGCTTCTTTCAGAGGTTTTCATCTAAATATAATTATAGACCATACAGAAAACTTTCATTAAAAAACAAACAAAAAACCTCCATAAATTTAGATCCATATAAATGAGGACATTATGATCATTAAAATTTTTAAAATTAAAAATAATAGCTCTTTCTATGGTGTTAGATGTAGACTAGGTCTGAAACAATAATAAAATCGTGAAACAATTTTATGTGTGATAAATCTGACTTCTATAAAACTTTTAAAATATTCTAAAAAAATACAGAATAATTAAAAAAAACCCTAATGCTAAAAGACTATATGTCTCAGATAAAATAATAGTATCTGCACAATAATGGGAGAGTTTTTCAGTCCATACCAATCTCTGAATGTTCTTGGAAATTGCTCTGTGGTGTTTTCCGAACAATATCAAAATTAGGGCTAGTCTAATTTTATGCTAAAGCCAGTTGAGTCTTAGAACTGCTCTGTTTTCTGGTTAGGATCGAACCATAGCTGAATGGCCTAAAAATGTTTACAGAACAGTTCCTTAGCTATTAAAGAAATAAATACATTTTTTTCTAAGGTACTCTTATGATGTTGTCAGAGCATTAGTACTTTTGTGATGTAGGATCTGCGCTTTTCTGCATGTGGAGATTTACCACAGATAATTTTTCATGGACAGTAAGTAGGATAACAACATATATTCAAAAGTATATGGTTCTGTTTACAATCTATCAGGCAATGGGCATGAGAAGGCTTGTGAGAACAATCAGGATAGATCTTTCCAAAAGAATATGTTAGACCCCTAATCTCAATTAGATGAGTTTATATAACATAGCAGTAATTTGCAGTCACTAAGTTGATTAGAATAGGATGAAAAGAAGTCTGTTACTACAGAGGTTCAGTCTTATATAGAGAATTCAGAAGAATATAAGCATAATAAATGAAAAAGAAAAATTTTTTTTTCCTTAAGATTATAGTAAAAACCTTTATCTTTAGAAAAAAAGTGTTCATTTTTTTTCTCTCCCTTTTCCTCTGTGTGGCAAGGAAGGCAGAGCAGATTTATTTGCAATATGATTGTTGTTTGGGGTTTTTAATAGTATTATTACATTTCTACTATGTGTCATGATGTTAGAAGCAAGAATATATTCCAATCACAAAGACATATAATCCACCGTCTTTTCACAAAACCTGGTTGTTAGCAACTAAGAATCAGTACAGGTGACCTAAAATATAAGTGACTGGGGAACAGAATTATCATTTGTATGTAAACTCTTCATGATATCTGGATGTGCAGAACTAAATTAACAACTAAACTGAGTAATAATTATATATTTGTGAAATTAATTATTTCACACATGAAGTACTGAGTTACTAAATAAAAATCACAGCAAAATGGGTATTTCCAAAATACAAACCAAAACAAAACCTGTTGCAGTTAGCTTCTTTGGAGATACAATTTCTTTATATGATAGAAACTCAAAGCTTAAAATCAACTAAATTATATTTATCTATAAATCAAAAGCGTCTTTTTCGCAAAATCTGTGGAAGAACAAACCACAAATCAACACAATTCAAGAATGAACTGACAAAAGACTATTTCTATGAATAGCTTTGGTCATGATTCTTTTCTTGCTTTAATTCTCAGAGGAAGTTTTGATGCAAAGCAGCATCCCAGTAAATTGAGATAAATATTTAAGGTAATAAAGATGCTAGAATAAAAGAACAGTTTAATCTAGAGTTGCCACTCATTTCTACTTTGTCCCTTTCTCAGGTATTAAAGTCATTATGTTACTGATACACCCTTTGAAAATTGTGTTTTTTATGCATTTAATAGATTTTAAATTCCACTTTGGAAAAATATTCAAAATCCTAGTTTTTTCCAGTTATAAAAGAGGCCAAACATTCAAATCTTTACATCTTTAAGCAAATCTGTATTTAAAAGTTTTCCACACAAAGTAGTACTTTTTGAAATTTCAATATGTTAAATACTTTTTTCCTCTAAATTAAACATTTTATTTAAACAGATTAATGATACTAAATTTCAGAAAAATATCCTAGAATCAAAACTATGCCGTCAGTACCCAACAGTCACCTGGCATCTCCCTTTTTGCCTCCTCAGGAAGCTGTAAAGAGTAATGAGGTCACCTCTCAGCCTTGTTTCCTTCAGACTGAACAACAAAAGTATCCTCAATCTCTCCTCATGCAACAAGTTTTTCAGTAATTTTGCCAGCTTTGTTGCTTTTCACTGGATAGTTTCAAGTGCCTTAACAACCTTTTTATATTGTGGAGATCAGAAATGTGCACAACATTCAGCAGTGCTAAATATAGTGGGAGAATGACCTCTCTTGACAATCTTGCTATGATATGTTTAATATATATCAAAATACGGTGTGCCCCATTGGCTGCCAGGGTAAACTGATGACTCATGTTCAGCTTGCCAGCAGTGAACTGTTTGCTAGAATTTCATCAAGGCCAGACAGTGGAGCCTAGAGAACACTAAGCCTTTATAATATTGTAGAAGCATATGAAGCTCTCATAGACTGTATGATGTATATGCCCGTGTTTTGTAATTTGTTTTGAACACCTCTTGTATTTTAAAATCAGAGGAAACCTATATGTAGGTAGCTATGTCCATAGTATATATGAAGCCACTCAAATTCAAGTATTTAAAGTTGGAGATATCACTGAATGTGACATCTGTTTTCAAGGTATACTGAGTTCAACCCAATCCTTTCTGTGAAAACATTCACTGTCACTCCTAGGGCTGAAAATATTGTAGTTGACTGAAATGCTTGTGACTTAGATCTATTCTTAGCATAATGAATGTAGCAGCAACTGGATGCCATATAGAGATTGCATAAATAAAGACTGTCTCTACGCACCTCTCCTCAAAGATGAGGGGTTCTGAAATCCTGGATGGCAATGAGACGAAAAATCATGGAGTGATTTGGATTGGATGGGATATTTAAGGTAATATTTTTCCACCTTCCTTGTCATGGGCAGAGTTGTCATTCACTAGACTAGGTTGCCTGGCACCTCATCCAACTTGACCTTGAACAACACCAAGAATGGGGCATCCACAGTTTCTCTGGGCAACTGGTTCCAGTGCCTCACCACCCTCTGAGTAAATAATTTCCTCCTAACATCTAATCTAAATCTAATTTATCTTAGTTTGAAACAATTTTCCCCTTGTCCTGACAAGAGTGTCACTTGCCTGCAGTTTTCCAATTTTCCTTTCTACCCTTCTGAACAATGGGAGTGATGATTTCCTATTTGTAATCACCAAGGGCTTCACCTAACAGACAAAACTTTTTGAATATGATGGAGACTGTCTTAGCAAGAACATCAACCCCTTTCCTTCAGCATGCTGAGGTGAATATCATCTGTCACCATAGAGTTGTACATATTCAGTCTTATCAGATATCTTGAACTTGCCATTCTTTTAAAATTGAGGGGATTTTTCTCCCTAAGACCCTTCCCCCTAATAATCTCAACCTGTGAATAGCAAGTAGAGAAAGAGGAAATAAGAGGCAGATGGAAAGGGCATTTTTCTGTCTCCCTCACTAATACAAATATAGAGACTAAAAACAGAAAACATCTGAATTACCCTAGAGAAACGCTTAATCTTATATTCCCTTAAATCAGATAAATTCTCTTAAATCAATTATTTTAAATCATTCTTTCCTGAAAAGCATGCTTTAGGTTTTAGGGTAACTTGCTCTGGATATCCCTGTTTGAATGTCTGGGTTGGACCAAATGACCTCCAGAAGGCCCTTCTAGCCATTCCATTATTCTGTTAATTATTTCCCTTTTCCTTTTGTTTTTCCTTTTCTTCTCTCTTTCCCCTCTCTGCTTCCCTTCTCTCTCTTTCTTTTACTCTCTTCCTTCTTCTGTCTTTTCTCTAAAATTGTCCTCAAGGAAAAAAATGCTGTTTTTTCTCCTTCATGTTTCTCGAAAGTTACAATAACAGAGGTTTACGTATTTTAGCTTGACTCTTGTTTCTGAAATGGTTTAGTAGAAGTTCCTGTGCTTGCTCCATAGTGGGCTTATCTGTTGCCACAGACACTTTGGAGTGTACATGCTCCCACATTGGCTCACTCACAGTTCTCAGTCTAACTTGAGGTCAATCTGGAGTTCCAAACTGACCAGTACAGCAGCACCAGTAAAGCATCAGTGCCCTGATCATCTGCCAGCTCAGGCTGGTGGCCTTAGCTGTTGTAACAATGGTCCCATGCAAAGCAAAAGCAAGATGTTAAGGAGATGAAATGGATGAAGAAAGCAGCTACTAACAAGCACTGGACTTAACATTCAGGAAGGCAAGCAAGCCATACATCAGACATAAAGAGCTTAACAGCTGTAACATCTGTACACTTGGTCTATCATACTCCTCACTCAAAGCAAATCCGACTCCATCCTGAGCCCTTTGAGCTCCATGCTGGATGACAGAAATGACTGATGTGATTTAACTCAGCTAAGTATCACTAAGCCACTTGCTCAGTCTTCCCATGTAAGATGTAAGAAAGAATCAGAACTGTAAAAGTGATCGCTCATGGGTTGAGATAAATACAGTTTACTAGGTTCAGAAAAAGCCACAGACACAAGCAAAACAAAATAACTCATTTGCTACTTCCAATAGGAGGATATTCAGACACTGCCAGAAAAGCCAGGCTCATCACTTGCATGTTTCTTGGAAAGACGAACACCATTGCTGTGAATGTTCCCCTTCCTTCTTCTTTGCTCCACTTCTATTGTTTAGCATGATGCCATATGGTGTGGGGCAAACCTCCAGTCAGTTTGGGTCAGCTATCCTGGCTATGACCTGTCCCAGCTTCTTCTACACCTTCAGCCTCCTTGTTTGTAGGACTTCAAGAGAAGCAGAAATTTTCTTGTCTCTTTGTTAAGTGCTGCTCTGACACAGTGAAAAACTGTTGTGTTATCCCCACTATTTTTGTCAAAAATCCAAAACATGGCATCATACAAGCCTCTATAAAGAAAATTAACTTGATGACAGCCAAAACTGTGACATTTTCTCAATTACTTTTTAATTGTTCCAGATGGAATAAATGGTATAAAGTGAACAGGGTTGTGATTTTTTTAGGGAAAATGAGAATACAGGCTTGGTTGCCTTGAATGCTTGGTTGTAGAAAATAGAATAACTATGTCTAGATTCTAGGCACCCGTGGTCTCCTGGCTTCCATTTGCAAACCACTAGAGGACTCAGGTATTCCTCATTGTTTCAGTAGATTTTGTTCAGAGTTTTAGCACAGCAATATGAATATTAAATCTGCAGATTGGTGTTTAATTTGATTTCATAGATCAGTTAGGCAACCAAGGGAGCAGATAATTGGTTAGCTGCAGACTATTCCTCATATTAGAGGATCTTTTACAAATCTGAGAGTCCACTTATTTTTTGGATTTAGTGGCTGAATAACTCACTAGGCTAAAAACATAGATCATCGTCTTCAGTCCTTGTAATAATTTCTCAGAGCCTTTTAAACAGAGAAAGTAGGTAACAAAGTAAAAGGGGCTATCAGCTAATTTCTAATAAAATTGTAGGTGGTGAAAACTATATGAAAGCGTGAGTATCTAGAAAGTCATTTATCTCCTAAAGTATATATTATTATGACAGGCTTGAATACTCTGGTTATCTGTCTGGCTGGTTAATTTCCTGAAAGTTGGACTATTGAAAGAGGAACATAGTCTCTGGGACTCTGTCCCTTTTGTGACAAGAAATCATCAATGTGGTTTACAAATTTTGCATTTTTTTTTTGAGGGGGAAGGGGTGTTTGTTGTCTGAGACCTTGGTTAGACCACTATTTGGTTTGACATTTGTAAGGTCAAATAATCCACTATTTTGACACTCGACACATCTCAAATGCATGTTTACACAGTGTAAGTAACAGAAATAGTCACATTACAAATATATGAGAACACTGACTCATTCTAAAATGGGGTAGAAAATTCCTTTCTGGCATATTTCCCAATATTTTTCTCAGAAGCACAACCTTTTAAAGGCTTTGTTGCTGCTGCTAACGAGTCTTAACATTTCATTGACAGTTTTCTGCAGATTCTCCATGGGAGCGTACAGGACTTCATGATACTGGGTGTATTTCCCAAAAGTAGAACATACAGTGGTGAATAATGAGGTACTTAATAATCTGCAGAATGTCAAACTTCTCAATTTATGACACCCAGGTTACTTCACCAGTGTGAGTAAAGTGCTCTTTCTAAGTAACTTGACATTAAATATAAATTGGACAGTATTCTTTTAAATCATTGTCTATTAAAAATGTTTTTGAGGGAACTGTAAGGATACTTGGAACATTCCCTGGAACAGGTGAAAGAGTGACAATATGCTAATGAAGGAGGTGTGGGCACATGACTGGGGCATGGTTATAAGCAACACACAAAAATAACTTAGAAGATTAGATTATTAGTGGTAGGTGTGGAAGGGGTACTTCAGTTCATATAGCAAAATAATGAAAAAAATAGCCTATACCTTTATTATAGTCTTGTAGTGAAACTGAACTAAAAAGTCATTTCAAAGGATGAAGGAATAAGAAGAACTTCACTTGTGCTCTCTTGCTTACATATGGCATGGGTTTTGGAAGTAGGTGATCTTTAAGATCTCTTACAACCCTAACAATTCCATGACTGTGATTTTTAGCTTCTCCATTATTAAGTTAAAAACAAAAAAAGTGGCTAAGGAGATAGCAATCTATAAAGCATCTTTTAAAGAGTCTGTTAAAGGTTTATGGACAATATATTTGGTGTAAAAATTACATTGTTTGTGAGAATTGCTCAGGTTTGAAAAACAGCTGCAGATAAACACTCCTAAAACATTACAAGGATCCCAACCAACATTACAAAACAAACAACAACAACAAGAAAAGACAAACAGATGTATTGTCTAGAAACATATCTGAGTACCAACCGGTGCTATTTAAACAAATGTGCTCCAATTGAACTGCAAGGTAGATCCATAAGACCAATTGAATTTTAAGGAAGATCCATAAGAACGCGTAAAGATTTATTAGTGACTTTATAATGAATTCTGAATGAATTTATAGCAATAAACTCTCCACATTTTCCTAGTAAACAGATTCCAGATGTTTACTGTTCCCACTATTTTGGGGAATACAAAGATCCATGGACGTATAGGAGGACAGATTAGTGTTCTTTCAGACCTTTTTAAATCAAATTACTTCACCAATAATTTAGATGTTGATTTTTCTCCTAATGTTTTTGTTTATCTAAGAATCATTATATAAAGATACTTAAGAATTTGAAGACACTAGTATGTGTCCTCACTGGTTTTGTTGTATTACTGTATCTACTTTTTTTTTTTTTAAATCTCATTAGATATCTGTATTGCAGATACCTAGGGTAATTCAAAAATCTGGACAAGAGACACTACAGACTTGTAAGTAATACCTTATATATGTGAGAAGGGTCTCAGAACTTCTGAATCTTGTTTACATCCAACACAACTTAGGAAAAAGTATTTACTGCTATGAAGCACTATTCCCTTTAAGTGATATATTTATATCTAGAAATTGATCAAATCTGAGATTACTTTTATGTAAATTTGGTCATCAAAAATGCAATGACTTGTCTTAGCTTTCTGTGTATACCAGCAAGAAACAGGTTCTTTCAAAGGGTGTTTCTGTCTATCCCAGAATAAAAATCAAAGACAATGGTGATGAATTGCCGTTTGAAAATTTGTGAATTGCCTTTAGAAGGCAATTTAAAATACAATTTAAAATAGACTATTACCTTAGGTTTGATATTTACCTCTATTCATTAGCGTTACATGGAAGGAATAATATCCTTAAGTTATTACTAACATAACAGTGTGGAAGGCCACTGATCCATCTACTTGACACAATAACTGGTCCCTGACAGGAGCGTACAAGAGAAAGTTGACAGTTGACAGAAAGACACAAAAAATTATGTTGCGAACAGCTAAGTAATAATTTTTCTGTATGGAGCTTTTCAACTTAATTAATCAGACCTTGGTTCATGTTTTCAAGTAATTAGATAAATAGGAATTCCTCTACTTAGATGTTAAACATATTAATTTTCTCTTACGGTAGAGAACATAAACTCTCAGAATAGAATTCAGAACTTATTGAAGGAACTGTGCCTTTTAAAAATGGAGAACATTTAAGACTGACTTCTACAGCAAATAGCTCCTGGTTATGAATGACCTCTGTTGGGGCAGGTAGTTGTATGTTAGATTCTGCCTTGGAAATATAATGTGACCACATTGCACCTAAGGCAAATATTATTTCCTCTGAATACTCTGCTGCAAGCTATAATTTACAGTATCCAGCCAGTCATGAAGTGAAAAATTAAAGACAAACTTGTATAGGAAATCAAGCATAATGAGTTATGCTTTGTGTTACACTGTTTACTATTAATCACTGGAAAAAAAGAAAAGGTGCATACGATAAGAAGAAAAATTCCATGTGCATTTGAATAGTTCTTACACAGAAGGCTTTTCTATAGTAAATTAGAATGACAGAAGAAGAGAGCTGGATTATTAGTAATTTGCAAACAAACCATCACTGAAATTATTCTCTAAACATGCTTACTGTAGTTACACTGTAATTATGATATAATTATATTAATTTCATAACATATAAGCTTTTACAATTTCACAAAAAAAGGCTATAACCTGTGTACTGAGACATTATACTCTACTGAAATACGAAAATATTTTAAACATTTGGTCTACTTGCCATTATTGTTAGACCTATTATTAATTTAAGATGACATTTATAATTAATTCTGTTAGACTGTGGTTTGAAATATTGCATAACAATTTTCAGATAAACAAGCTTTGTATACTCTATTTAGAGAAGATAGCCACAAAATATTTTACAGAATAAATGGTCTAACTTATGTTTGCTTTGTGAGAAGTCCTTTATATTACATTTCAGATACTAATTTAGGAAATGTATATTCACACAACTCTTCAAACTTTGTATTTCTAGAGGAGGACTCAACATTTTTCTGTACTTTAATCTGATGTATTCTTTCAATTCAGTATTAAATGCAGCATACTACTCTTCTGAAGGAATCAGAAACAGAAGTTTCACTTTGGGTATTGCACAGACCATAAAACTTGGACTTTTATTGATTTGCTCAAAAATAATAACACATTTGTAATGGTGAAACAGTTAGCTGAATTCTATTTAAGTGCCTAAATGTAGCATAATACTGTATAATATCCTTATTTTATACATCAATTTTGATACTTCCCCTGTGAGATCTAGCTGTTTTTTTTGTTTTGTTTTGTTTTTAATTATATCTATCACTACTATCATACAAATGATCTATTTATAAATTGCCAACATTAAAAACATTGAAAGAATCAGTTTATTATCCTTCAGTGCAATGGTGGAATATGACAGACATATTTTCATGGATAGGGAAAGACAGTTACTGCAAACTCTGTTTACTATTAAGCCTACTTTTCTTTTAGGTCTTTATTGATTTGAACCTGAGCTGCTCTTGTTGCTCATCCTTGGATATCTCATAGCAAAGTGAATAGCTCTTGCAGATACTAAAATATTGTAATATGCTTCTCACACTACTTCTGCTAAACTGCTGCAGCTCTGAGCTGTCTTCGGGGCCAAAGAGTGCCTAACATGAAGAGTCAAAATATTCATTTAAGGGCTGAAATTCAGGTGGAATGGATAGTTTAAGTCCAGGGAATTCAATGCCATTTTATCTTGTCAACCAGAGGGAATTAAATACATTGACTATGTATCTAAAATGTATCACTTAATATGAAAATTAAATGTTCTCGAAATAATCATTCACAAAAGAATTTCACATCATTTTCAAATAATTTTTTTACATTAAAACATAGGTTCCTCTTTTGCTTTATTTTAGGTTTTAAATTATTATATTAGCTTATGTATGTGCAAAATTATCAGAGTCAAAAGACTGTGCCTATCTTGGCAGTCTGAACAGATTTAGTTTATATTCCTAAGCTCTAGCTCAGTTTGACTGTTAACATTCTCACCTGCCTGGTTTTGTCTTAACACTATCATAACTTTCCCCAGCAATGCCAAGCAATATTTATGGTCTATGAGCTAAATATATGATCTAGAAAGTGTTTCTATTAGGCAGTAATAAATTTATTTTTTAGATTTTTAGATTTATTAATTTGGGGATGAAGAATGTTTAATCATGTAGACGTGAACCATGCCTTACAACATTCATTCTTTTTAGAAACAGAGAGTAGGTCTGAGACCATTTAATTTGCTAGTAGTGGTACAGCTCAATAGTCTAAAGCATACTTTCGTATATCTTGATTTGAAAGCAATAACAACAAGAAAGTCAATCTTCAAAAACTGAAGCTTTACTACTAAAATCCATTATGCATTTACAATTGGGCCAGGACCCATTTTAAAATTAAAGAAGCTTTATTTTGTTAATTGGTATGCTCACATTAAGTATATGAGATGATAATTAATTATTTCTATACTCTTAATAGAAATATTACAACATACTTGGTTACTATTAAATTAGAAAACACATTAGTTTCATAATAAGATCTTCATTGTTTCTATAATCAAGTCTCCTCTTTAAATGGAATTCAGTGGTAAACAAGCCAAAACTCAACAGAGCATTTTGGCATGAAGCTGCAGCCACAATGCCAGTGTTGTTGTGGCTTCCCATGATTTACATGGGCTAAACATGGACCTGTGAACAGCTTTATGGGAATTCCTCCTACCATATTCAGATGAGCCAGAAGAACAGGCAGTTCTCATAATTTTCAGAACATATTATGTATACTTGCCCAAACACAATTTGTAATCATACAGAAATGTACGGTATTAATATTTACCATGGAACCTACTTAATAAATAATAAAGTTGAGGAATGTACTTGAAAACAGACAAATTACCTGCCATTATTTTCTTCTGATGTAGTTTTTTCCAGTTCTTTGAGTATTTTTTGAACAAAAAAAAAACAAAACACAAAAAACAACAACAAAAAAAGAAAACATATAATAGTAGATTTTCAGATGTATTTAAAACATATTACCCTTCTGGGAGGTTATTAATTTTGATTATCTGTTCTCCAGCTGTGCAATTAATTATTGTATAAAAGTGTAAATGAGTTTAAGTAGCCTAGAACTGAAAATTTCCCAAGAAAATGCTTACACGGATAATCTAATCCAGTAAACTAAATGAAAAAACAAAACTAAACTAAACAAAAACCTAGCAACAGTCAAGCACACAGAAATCTATTGAAAAGGTAGAGGCTTTATGAGAGGTAAAATTGAGACATAGCCAAGAGAAAAAAAACGTTCAAATTGTTTTTCACTCATAAAGGTATCCCATTTGTGTCACAATTTGAAACTGTGCTACATTGTGGTCAAACTTAAGTCAGTGGAAGACTACATAAGGGAAAAAATGTAATATTCAAACTCAGTTCTACTTGTAAAACTTTTTAATTCTTTTTCAATGTGTGTACAATCCTTTGTTTTTGTTTTATTTCCTCTTTTATTTTCTGAGTTGTTTTCTAATGTAAAAAAAGTATCAGTCCTATATTAAACATGTGAGAAATCATTTTCTATTTGAGATCTCTCTAGTTCTGCTAATATTTTTCTGTGCTTTTGGGTATCAGCATTTTTGTCATGTCTGCCAGGAGACAGGGGAGGAGGTGAACTGGAAGGCTTGTTAGCTAGATGAGATTTGACTGAATTCCAGTGCAGAGCTGCTTCTTCCTGTGGCTGGGAAAGGATGATATATGAACTGATATTACTATGATATGTGTGTGAAGCCAGAAAGGCTTCCCTTAAACACATGAGAGAAGTTCCCAAAGTCATACCATAGTGACAGACAAAAAATACAAGAACCAGGAGGTTTTTGGAGGAAACAGGAAAATTGCTTTAAATTTTAGTTTACATACTAAACTGAAAACAGCCACTATGTTTGAAATCTAGGTTTTGCAGAAATCAGGAGGCATTTTTTCACTGATTTCATTTAAGGGAAAATTTGAGTTCAATTTGAAATACATCTTCCACTGAAATGGAAAGTCAAATTTTCCCTCATCTTCATTTAAATAACTTGTGCTAGTAATCTATAATTCTAAATAACTTAATATAGTTCTATATAGGAAAAAATTGTACTATATGTTTTTTAAACCTGGAACATGGATTTGAGAAATGTGGCCTCAAAAATACAGCCAGTTTGGCTCCCTGCAGCACTCCATCAACAAGTAGGCATCAGGTGCAATCATGTCTCTTACATCATCATACCTGGGTCAATCACCTCACCTGAGAACCTCACTGGTAGGAAGGGTGACAGGTATGAAGACGCAGGTAAAAGTCTTTTAGGAATAGCATAAGATCTTGGCGATTTCTATTTTGTATAAATTATACATTGCGGCAGAAGTTTACTAAAGGTGCTACCAGCATCTGATCAGCTAAAAAAATAGAATTAACCTTTATACTGAAATGATACCTGGCAAAGCACGGACACTTCTTTTAACTTCAAAGTCTGTCTGTCCACAGAGGTTGTAGTGTGATAAGCATGGATTCAGAACATACCAGCTATTCTCTTTTGTATGAATTCTTTTACTCCAAGGCAAAGGTGCAGTAGAATACCTATCAGCCAAAGGGAGCCAAGGGAGTGATGTACCTCACATTAGCTGTGAGAAAACGAGCCGGGAAGGTAATTACTGTGCAGGTTGATACAGATTCACAACTTACCTTACTTACTGTAACTTTTCTTGTATCGCTGCCTGTGGAATTTTAAATGTTTTCTCATATTTACAAAACTAGCATGGTTATGTTTCAACAGATTCTACATCAGCTGCATTGGAAAACCTGCAGTAACCTGACTTAACAACAATATTCAATCTTTGCCATGTATAAAGCAATGACAGATAATAAATACTATCATGGACATACTATTGCTGTACTAGTGTATAAAGGGAGATTTCTCATTCTCATAATGCAATGGATTTATGCTGGCATTAGATACAGCACTTGAAAATGTTCAAAAATATGTGGAAACTGATTTATTTAGAATATAAAATATGCAAAATGTAGACAAAACCTGAAATACGTTAATGTGGATTCCAATTACATAAAGGCCAGGAATTTTGCTGCCCCTTAGGATATTTGTACAGTCATAAGTGACTAGCATTCTAGGTGTTTTCCTACCTGAAGCTCTGTAGCTTTGTTTGTGATATGAGTTGCTTTACCTCTTAAGCAGGTTTTACTATAATCTAGAAAATAAAGTTCTGACACTGAAATTGTCCAAAAGACTCATGAAGACTGGATATCTCATGACCAAATAGTTTTCTTGTTTGAACTGCCAAGTTCAGATATGAATATGTAAACCTGTTTCAATACACGAATCTAAATATTTCTCTGTTTTACAATATGCATGTATGAATGACGACATGAAAAATTGTGTTTCAGAGCCATAATGCACACAGTGTCATTTTAGTTTCTGTGAAAATTTTTACAAAACCAATTCAAGAGACATACTCTTTTGCCTCAAGATAAACAACTATACCTTTCTGAAATCAGTATGAATATAGAATACTTATTACCTGCACATGATTTAATATACAGTAATTATATAATACCAGATGCAAATGCATCAGTGTTATGAGTAGACTGATGTATGTTAATTTAGAAGTTGTATTTACAATGACATTTCACAGTGATTAAGACTTTTTGTCTTTTAAATCATCACTGTTGAATCAAAGCTACATTATTTCATTCAGATTATCTCCTTGGGTAGTATTTGGGAGAAATGGAACATTTCTTAGCCAAAGCACTATATGACGACCCCTATCATATTAAGTATTATGAAAGTTATATCCAAAAATAGATTTGAAATCTTTGATTGGTTTTGTCTGATGCTGTTAATGGGGGTGTTGTCTGGGTATCAGGGTTGCTGAATTGCTTTGTTCCATCCACAGGAAAAGAATTCAGTGATGAATGACTGTAATTCTCTGTTGATTTCTAACAGTACATCAGTTAAACAGTAAAGCAGTTCCTCCTTCATTAGGCCACTGAGTTGCAAGGGAGCACATTTGGGCTTTCCACTTCTCAAGGCAACAGAAAAGGAAGAATGCAGAAAGAAATCCAGATTCCAGGTGTCTCTGCCATACTCCTCTGAATCAGTTCAACACTTCCAGTGTGAACATTTAAAGCAAGGCATGGTAAGTTTGTTCAAAAAAAAAGAAGTCAGACTAAGAAATAATTTAATATTTCTAATTATTTCTTAGTCTGACTAATAAAATAATTAAATTAAGTTAATGTTCAGTAGCTGGTAAAAGCAACTGAAGAGAATTACATATATACAAACCAGATATAATACTTATCTGAATTTACAAAATAGGTGTCTGTATCTCATATATAATCACAGAGGGAAAGAAAATAGAATATTTATTGTCTAAAAGAGAACAAGTAATACAAACTAAAGCTAGCTGCCAAATAAACTCTTCAGGGCTGTGAATATATATTTGCTAAATTTACATCTGTTTTTAGAGGAAAAGCATAAGAAAGTTCATTAGCAAAGGAAAAATGTTACAAAGAGGAACATTTGTAGTCACCATATAATTTTGACACACAAATACAGCAGATACAAAAGCAATCTTAAGTTTCTCGAGCGTAGAACTCACATATGAAATAGAAAATTTTTAAATATTTTTCACTTACTAACATCTGAACTTCTTCAGTATTTCATAAACTAAGAGTCATCATTTAAACTTGAAGTTCAGATAACTTTAGAAGACTATTCTGTCAATGTTAATTTATGGATCAGGCTATGTTTTTGTTTTGTTCACTATTGTTTACAGCCAGTTAATGTTAGTTTGGTGTGTTTGTTTTAACAACAAAGAACAAAATATCTTCCAACAAAATGTCTTTAACCCTGCCTTGACAGATCAGAGGCAGTATAATGTGCCTAGAAAACAGGCTACCAAACCACAGATTTTTCCATAGCATGCCTGGGGTTCTAACGGAATTTGGTTTTCTGAAAACATGAAAAAGTGCTGCAATATAAAATCATGATAAAGAAAACAGTAGGGAAGAGCACAGGAGAGTCTTGAGTTATTATAGGAGTAAGATGTCATTGACACATAGTGCTTATACTTTTTTTATTTTTAGTGATAACAAATTTTTAATCTTGGAAGGAAATAATGTACTGATTTTCTAATTTATTTATTTATTTATTTGATGAAGAGCCAGAGAACGTTTTCTTTCTTAATCTTTCTAAGCTGTCAGTTATTAAGCAAAACTGCTCCTTGAATTCAAGGATTTTTTGGGGGGATAAGATTCCCATTTGAATAAAATTCTTCTGCTCATGCCAGCTGTGGCTCAGACTTGATGGATGAGTGTACATAAATTAAACTGTATTGTGAATGTCTTCTGACATTCTGTTACTAATCTAATCTTTGATGGTGAAGTGACTTGTCACTTTCCAATAATCTGTGAAAACTCCTCAGTATTTTTTAGTATATCTTAAAATGTTTGAGATTTGTATTGTTAAAAGCAAGCTAATTTTCAGAGAAGCAGTTTTAAAAGATAATGATTACCCTTAAAATACTTCCATATTGTTGGTATGCTATGTGGTCAGTAAGGAAAAATACACCCTTCTTCCCCAGACAATTCATTCATTGTACAAAAGACCATAGATGTCTTAGATCAAATGTGGTTAAAAAGAGCTTTTCAAGTCCATTTGAATCATTGCGCATTTTACCTTTACTATGATGCTTAATAATAATGAAAAAGTGTTTATTTGTATTCTTTTACTGTGTTCAATTCTTTTAGAAAAAGAGAAAGGAAAATGATCTTGAGAAACTCTGTACATTGGACATATGTTGCAAGGTGCATATGCTTTTCTCATTTGCAAATTTAGAGCATAATACTTGTAACAGACAAATGGCTAACAAGAGAGCATTATTTCATGTAATGGAATTTTCCTCATCTTTCTTTGCCAGATAAATTTAGATTTGGTTTCTTTCAACTATCAATCAAATACTGTCTCTAAGATTATAAAAGAACTGTCAGACAAGCAGTTCAATAGCTTTTATTACAAAGATTTGGTCCTATAAAGACTTTTCTACATACTTGCGAGATGAGAAGGGGAACCTGGGGTTAAAGCATTTCACTATTGTAAAGGAGCCCTAGAGGTTCAGTACTCAACATTGCTATCACCACCTATGTGAAGCTTAGAAAGTCATCTAAGTCTGGGAAAATTCTCAAATGTATGCTTTGCATACATAATTACATACGTGTCATTAAATTTTTAACCACTTCACTTACATCTCCATCTGTGGTTTAGATCCTCTTCTGCAATGTAAAAGTACTTACAGCTGCAAGAGTAGGTCCATAAGTACTTGTTCAGTTACTACAGTGATGAACCACTTAGATAATGGGAGTGGGCGCAAAATGGACACAAAGACCCACCGTGGTGTCTCCATTCATTGAGTCTTGTCAGATTCTCGATAAGGATTAAGGTCACTGTCATGGATTCCTAAGAGCTTTGCAGTTTCTAATGTGACTAAAAGATTTAGTATGTCAAATCCCTTTACTGTTTCATGGGTGCAAATTCTTCTTGCTCAGTGCAGCAGAATGGTGGAAAATCCCTGAACACATGCATACAGGAGACTGTGTCACTTCTATCAGCTCTGCAACAAAGAATACATGAAAACTGCAAAGAATGATGTCTATATTCAGCATTAGCAGGGACACTACAGTGTTCATCTGTGCTTTTTGCTGTTTGTTTCCATTCCAGTGGATAACTTTTAGTTTAGCATTTGATTTGAAATCCTATTTAGAGGAAGGAAATATTATTATGGGTCTAATTAAATTTGGATCCAAAATTAAGGTTTATTATTAGTATTATTTGTTTGTTTTTCTTATTTCTATTGTTTGCCAACAGAAAGAGTCTCACTTATATTCACATATATCCCAGACATGTATGCATTAGGTGTCTTGATGCTGGTTATTCTTGGATTCATGTTCTGCATATTTAGGTTAAGGAGATTCGGAAGTTATCTTAGAAAGAAACTAAATAACGTGAAAATTATGCTTTTCTTTTCTTATAAAAACTTCATAAAATTATGCTAGTAAATTTATTTCCTATACATGCTATGTAGAACTGATAGTACAGAATTCCAAGTCATAGCTATAGTCATCTGAGTCAAAAAGCCTATTAAATAACTGTATATGATGGACCTAGGAGAAAATTACTTCTGGGAGTTTTTCAATTGCATATTTCTCTCATAGAAAACACGGCACATTTGTATTTCCCTTTGAGATCTGACAGACACATTTATGTATTGCGAATGATGTTTTTAAAATTGCAAGCTAGATTGCTCAGCATTATAGAGAATGGCATTGTATAGAGCAGTCAAGCATAAAGCAAACAAATATAATGATAATAAAAATGCTAGCCAATGCTGCTTTGCACATCTTTTCTGAAGAGGATGAATAGTTTTTAGAACACTGGAAGACTTTGCATGGCCAACTAAACAGAATAATTTCAGCAATCCAATTCCTTTGTTTTTCATAGACTTAAAATTTGAGGTCTGTTTCTTTGAAAAGTCTACTCTGTTCTTATTTACCTACATCGATCCAAAACTTTTTCAATTTTAGTGCTAGAATCCTTTCAGCTATTATTTAAAATTGACTCACCACTGCCAGCATTAAGAGCTGACTAGGTTGCTGTATTTCATCTAAGCACTTTATCACTTTCTTCTATTGCCTGTATGGCAGAAACACTGAGAGGTTACTGCAGCAGTGGACTGGTCTGATGAAGTACCAGGCATCCCAGGCAAAGGTGTTAAGCATCCATAACAACCACATGCTGAACAACGCTCAGCATTCAAAGGAAGTTGTTTCTTTGCCCTTAAAATTGTTTCTCAGAGAAAAAAAAACAAAAAACAAAACTTCCTACAATATTACTTCATAAAGGAAATTTGAGAAAAGTGGACTTAACTTTTGAAATGATAATATTAATTTTTATGCTATAATCCATTATGTTCAAATAGTCTGCAATGGTAACTGCCTAGAATTGCTGATTTACCTCATGGGCATGCCAACTATCTTTTAGTCGCTTTTACTGTTATTTAAATAGCAAGAAAATAAATTGTTTTAAGGCAGTCTTACAAATACTGTTGAATAAAAAAGGAAAATAAGTGTCAGTAAAAGCCAGTACATCATAGTATCATTTACTGAATGCTAATATTGTAAATTAGTTATGCAGAGGTAGCTGAAGAGAAGAAAGTACGTCATCCAAGAAAATAAATTGTATTTAAATACTGTTCACCATCATATTTGTTGATTTTATTTTGGCTTCATAACTAGCTTGTGATATCAACAATAGGAAAATTATGAATTGTAAGTGGCAATTTGTTTTCTTTTGACAGAAACTGGAATTTCTTATGAGGACTGTGTTCAATTTCACAGGAAATTCTTATTATTTAGTATCAAATTCCACATGATATCTCCAGGTACCATGTAATAATATGCCATAGGAAATCATTTCTTAGCATGGTCAGACAGATTTTTGTATAGGCTAACATTTTGAGCAGGACTAAAAAAAATTCAAATGAATTTCTACTCACATTTGCCGTATTTTTTGTTTGTTTATTTTTGCTTGTTAGTTCAGGTTTCTTTTTTTGTTTTAGTTGTTTGTTTTGTTTGTTTGTTTTTGTTTTCTGATTGTTGTTTTTGTTTTTTATTTCTTGTTACCTCTACTAAATTTTGCAGACACAGTTCTGGATCATAACATAGGATGTCCTCTGCATGACAATAAATTTTATGAGAAAACCTACCTGGTATGATTTACCTCACTCTTAATAATTCAACGTGCTTCATGAAGGATGAAAGAGGCAGAGAAACTTTCCTATGTATGCTGACTTAGATGTAGATTTTTAGAGGCTTGTGTTGGACAACTCTTACTAGGCTTCTGGAGTAGCAATAGAAATCCTTTATTCTGGGCATTAGCCATGCCTCTACCATAGGTATGACAATTTTTAAAACTTTGGTGTGACAGTATTCTGTATGCTAAATTGCATCCCCTCTCACATTTGCATCAAATTCAATGTTACACTTTTAATCTTCAAAGCTCTGTTAGAATGGCCTCAGGTTATTTCATTGATTGCCAGCCACAGAATGATGTGACTTTTCCAGGCAGTAGTTTAGGAAATATAGGATTTTAAAGTGCAATGATGAATCTTTGTGGAGTAGAAATTCAGTTCAGAATTTTGTCTGTGTACCTGGAACTCATTTAAAGAATAAATGAATATGACATCTGCAATCACCAGTACTAAATACCAAGACTGAAATCTTCAGAATCCCCTTTCCAACATGAAGAACTTATTTGGGCAGGAACTGACTAGAATGTTCCAGTTGCAATGTTGTTGTGGGATTTTTATATATATATGTATATATATGTATATTTGTATTTCAGAATCTAATCTAAGTCATACAGATTCTCTTAAATTTGTATCATTTTCAAAAAATAAAAAATAAGAAATAAAAAAATAAAAAAAATAGAAAATGGTACAGAAGAACTTCACTTAGGACTGGAATTCTCAAATCCACTTTTCTAGTTCTGGCAGAATAATTACAAAATAAAAACAAAACAAAAACAAAACAAAAAAACCCAACCAAGCAAAAAACCCAAACAAGTAAAACCACCACCACCACCACAACAAACTAAGTATAGTGTTATCATTAAAGAAAGCTCAGAAGATCACTCTTATGAAAGGGATTATTACTGTGAGGACCACAATATTAAAATACTGTTCATGTAAAACCAGTCAAAAAAATCATATTAAATATGTTTTTGTATGTTTGAGACTCTTGCTTAATAGTTTAGGGCTGAAGAAATGAATGACTATTTAAAGATGGTTTGGATTTCCAGTTTCCAGTTTCCTGTAAGTCTGGTAAAGAAAATAGGAGTGGACTCAGTCAATGGAAAACATTATTGCTTGACTTATCTTACGGTAGAAGTTACAAACAACATGTAGCAGCTAACAGCACTAATACTTCAATGGCTTACAGAAATCTCAGACTTCAAAGGACAGTCAGTACAGGTACTGAGGACATGGATTCACTCTGTAGATGGTGTATTATGTCAAGTGCGCCCTTGTACAACTCAGTGCTGGTGAGTATGGGGTAGCCATGAAGGAACTCATTACCTCTCCCAACAATGCCCCAAGTGCATAGTTATGACAATTTACCAGCAAATAACTAGCTTTATTTAAAGTACTTCTGCGATAAAAGAAAAAGAACAGCTAATATAAAAATTATTTCCTCCAAAAATATCGAAGAGGGAAAATTATTCTAAGAATTCTAAGATAATGAGCAAATACTGTGGTGTTAATCTATCCTTTTATTATTATTATTATTATTATTACTACTACTACTACTTATTCAAAATGATTTTTGAAAGTGGAGTTAATTAAAGAAAAAATGTTTCTCTTGTAAATTTTTCTGTGTATCTGATATTGTGAAATATGCCACTCAGAGACTATTCACCCATAAAATTTGCATGTTAATAGCCTATATGTAGCATGTTTATATGTGTAATAATTAATTTGCAATGGTTTGTCTAATGTGTTTAGGTACTACTAACACATTGACATTAATTGTTAGTAGTACCTAATTGTTAGTATAGTAGGTAATTCATTGAATAGTTGCTTTTTCCCTTGACTTTGTATACTCTCTTTTCCTAAACTCTCACTCAGGCAGATGAATACCAGGACAGTTATTTCTAAAATCAGTACTACAGTGATTTCATTTAAGTTTCATTCTGTTTTCATCATGGTAAGTTCATCTGATTGGAGGAGTACTGTGTCATATCAAACAAGTTGGTATTCTAGTCATTCTTTCCAGCTAGTTGTTAAATGAATCTAGGAAAGGTGAGGATGTGCCTTTTCTTAAATATATGTATATCATATGTAAACATTAAATGCATTACATCTGTTAATTCTATATTTTGCATTAATCTAACAATGAATGACTGAGTAAAATTAGTAAAGTATAATTCTAGTATGTTTTAGGGTTTTTTTTTACTACTCACTGAAAGTTACAGGTTAAGAAAACGGAATTAGTGTCTTGGGCCAAGTTAATAAAAATACAAGAGACTCTCAGTCATTGGTAGTCTCTGTTCTCATATAGTTCTTCTCACTATTAATTCCAAAGGAAACAGTTTAACACATATAAAGGGAAGGTAGATTTTTGTTTGTTGTGATCCACCTAATACATAGAAAGGAATTTAAAATGCAGTGACTTAATATCTCATCTTTTTGCTAAAGAAGGGTCAGCCATGCAGGGACTCTTGCAGCAATTTCTGACTTAAAAATTTATAAACCATTAATATGCTAATGTATTAATTTCCTAACTAGAAATATGAGAAAAACAGATAAAATGACAGAGTATTAAGTGAAGCAATCTTGTATCCCCATAAGCAGTGAATTAACTGGCTTAAGGAGAAACTATCAATGGGGAAAAAAGAAAACAACTGAAAAAAACACAAGATAATATTCAATAGCTAAATCTATTTACAGAATGTAATCACAAGTACTAAAACTCCTTGTCTCCAATTTATTGGTAAAATTAATCACACCACTTTCTATAGCTAAATTTTGTTTTCATTTTTTGTGATTGCTTATTCTTAGAATTTTTTTAAAATTGTTTAAATGTAACCAGATGTCACCATGCTGCAAATTTAATCATTTATTTATTTATTTATTTATTTACTTACTTATTTTCTGTATGTTCTTCTATAATCAATGTTTGTCATAAAATACAGTCCCGTCTAGCAAGAATTTTCTTTTTTTTCTTGAAGCTAAAAATAAATCTGCGTATAACATACCAGGTCAATTTAATTAGCATAAATGTTGTTATAAAGTTCTAAGATATTTGCTATTAAAAGATGAGTGGGATCTTCCTACTAGGTAACTCAAGAAAGGGCTTGGAGGCCATGATGGATACCACCACCTCAGCCAGGGGGAAGGCAACTGAGGCACCAAGCACCTTCCTGGAGACAGGCACTGGTCAAGGTGAACCAGGACATGGGCTTGTAGGTGGACTTGGTGGGGGTCTGTGACTGGGTTAGGCAGGGAGCTGGAGACCAGTCCTCCTTTACCCTTGCTGGGACATTGAATGACAGGGCTGACCAGGAGTCCTAGGATCTAGACAAGGGCAGAGAAATCCCACAGAAATGGGAGAGACTGTAAGGGTTTTGGGAGCCTGTTAGACACAGCATCTCACTAGTATTGCGTAGGAACTGTGAAGTATTAAACCATCTGGGTAGTTCCAGTAGGCCTGGACTTTGAGTTGGGCTTAACTCAAGGGGTTGTTTGGCTCAGAGGAAAACCCAAATTCTCACTGGAGAGCCTCGGGCTAGAATGGCCTGAGAAGGAAAGACCTGAACTGATTATGGGGCCTGTGGGAAGGGTGCCTGTTGCTCCTGGGCTTGGGTGATTCATTCCCTGCCAACCTGCCCTCAGTGTGTTCATGGCACTGGTGAAGGTATTACTTGATCTATAGGTACCATATAGAGTACTGTTAAATCACACTTTGTAGTAATTTTCCAAGAGTTTTTAAATCAAATATTCAAATAATATTCTCTTATTCTGGAGTCTGAACTAACTTTTAAATTATCGCTTTTAGATAACCTCTACATTTCTCTTCCAACTGCAATTGTAATGTATTTTCAGAAGTATATTTAGTCTTCAGTTCAGGCTATGTTAATGCAAATTCTTGAGATACATCATTAACTAAGAAAGCATTTGTGTAGTTCTTGGAAGGATGACAGGTATAATATTTTTGGTCATTACTTGCCCAAGTTTAAAACACAGATTATAACAAATTCTGGTTTTAATATAACAAAACTCCATGACATTAGTTGTTACTTTGTTCGGAGTCCTTGTTTTTATGAATCAGGCATTCATAGGCTATCCAAAATTTTCAGATTTTCCCTTAAAGACATTTCATGCCTCAGGATGATTGGATAAGAGTAGGACCAATTCATTCCCAGGTTCCACTGTTTTCTACTAAAGGACTTTTTTACGTGCTGAAAAATTCTACTTGCTTTGATAGCTTTTCTTAAAGATGTACGCTATAGCATGTTTCTACCAAAGATGTTAGCTACATCTTGCATTTCAGATTTTTAGCTATTCATGTTTATCATGATTGGTTAATATAGAAATTCAGATCTGAAATCAAGTGATCAAATTAAGTGAAAGCATTTATTTAAAATGTACAGTGCTAGACTAGATATATTCTGTCTTGCCTCTGATATTTTTGATGTGACCCTATATATAGCTTTTATTTTTTTTAAATATTAGAGTTTTGATAAACTGACATTTTGAAAAGCATAACTAATATTCTGTCCTGCCTGCTATAAACAGCACAGTTAACCTGATTCTTAGGACACAGAAATAAATTGTTTGACAAGCAGCCTAATTACTTATTCTAAGCAAAGCTGAAGACTGCAGTTGAAACAAATCCAGCTGCCTTATATCATAAAGTTTGATACAGTTTTCTTCACATATCTTTATATTTTAGAAGATAAATAATCTTGTGGAAAGCTCTAATTTTCTCTCTTTTTTTTTCTTCTCTAATATAATAAATTTTGAGATTAATTTGTGATTGTCTATTTATAAAAAGCTGTGTCTAGAATGCAAAATAAAATGTGCATTTCAGATATGATACGGAAACAGATATCAGAAAGAAGACGAGTAAAGTGTTTTGTTGTTGTTGTTGTTGTTTGTTTGTTTTGTTTTAATTACAATTTCTGAACTTCAACTATTTATGAAGCATAATGAAACAGACAGTTAATTTTTATTTTTATTTTTGTAAGGTACTGCCCCCCAGAATACAATGTGGTCAATTATCATAGAATCATAGAATTATTGTAGAATAGTTTGGGATGAACAGGACCTCAAAGATCACATATTTTCAACCACTCAGCCTCTAGTGGGATTGCTAGATTGAACACTAGACCAGGCTGCCCAGGGATCCATCCATCCTGGCCTTGAATGCTTTCAGGGATGGAGCATCCATAAGGTCCCTGGGCAATTATAATTTTTTATTATTTATTTTATAAGGTACCTGAAATGCAACAGAAAATTAGTTTGTTGGATGTTAAACGAAGTCTTATAAAGGAAGAGCCAATATTAAAAAGAAAATGGCAGACCTGAAGAAAAAATTAAGTATACTCTCAAAGCTGTTTGAGTGAAATCACTGCAATAAGATATGTTCTGTGATGATTGGTTGAGAGTTTAGAGTTAATAAATAGTTCATTCATTAAAAACATTTTACTATATGTCATGATTATGATCAGATACATTTGCATTTAAAAATATCCAATTATTAGAATTTAAATGGTTTCAGCATTTATTTTTAGAGCTAGTTTTATACATTTATAGAGTGAAAGTTGCTAAAATGAGAAAAACAGAAGAAAATACGTTAATTTTTATGTGTAAAACACTGTAGGTAGGGGGAAAATAAATAAAATAGAATAATTGAATTATTGAAAAATCAGACCTGGAGAATAGGTATATAGGGTAATTACTATAAATAAATACTCAAAACTAAAAGAAGAAAAATAATTAAATATTAGCAAAAATGTCATGAAAATAATTTCTAAGAAGAACAATCACTTAACAGATGAAGAGAGTGAAGCCTTATTCTTTCTAATATTTTGATGTGTATAGACAGAAATATGTAAATATTTATTTTAAGAAGCTGGATTAGGGAAAAAAGACAGTAGAAAATATACCAATATTTATACATCTAACCAAATGTGTAATCACGTCATAGTTACTAGGTATTTATCGTGAATATGGTTTAGAGATTTGGAGTCTAAAATGTGACAATTTACACATCATCCTTTCTTACTTCGGTGTGTGAAATATTTTCTTTCTGAAAATGTACCACAGGTATTACAGAGGGTTTATTAGTTTTTAATGCTTTTGCTCTCAGTAGAAGAACGAATTGTTGTTTTCACTACAGAGTAGAAAACAGTCAGAAGGAAGCTATTGCATTCTCCTGGGTAAAGACAAAACTGTAGCACTGGAAACTGCAAGCTTGTATCTTAAAACCTGAAGTAGAATTCCACTAACTATTGTAACCACTCTAGTTTGTTTTGTCACCTTGCTCACAAAAATGAATTTTGTTCAGTTTCTTCAATGACATTCTTTCTCTTCTGGTGTTATTCCTGTACCCTGACACATCTTAAGAGCCTTTATGAAAGATGAAAATTTGCAACAAAACCTCTGTAATCCACAGTGAGAACTGTTGTGCAGATTTAGTGTTGCACAAATACATTGATTATTTGACTCTCTCTCTCTCATTTTTTTAATCAAAAACTCTCATTATATATGACCAGATACAGAAGTAGTAACTGCATCATGGGTGCTTCAGTAGTGATAGAGAATAGTAACATTTCCTAGAAGACTGAGGTTTGAGTGTGATGAGTAATAAAAACACATTGTCTTTAATATAAAAGTATATCCATGAAATCAAATGCTGAAACTATAAAATGCTTATGCTTACCTATGTGAGAAACACTGCTATACTCTTCTGAAAACAGGATTCACATTCTCTATCATATCTTGCATGCACAATACATTTGTGGGAAACTTATTAACTTAATTTTATTTAATTCTAAGAAAAATTAGATAGCTTCACACAGACAAGTTTAAAATGAGTCTTTTAAGCTTTTAAGACTAGAGAAGAATAGACTTTAGATAGTGAGTGTATGCAGTGAGGAGCTTGTCCTCAGGCAATGAAGCACTGACTTTTTTTCTCTTTCTTGCAGCCTACATCTCCATCCATTAAGGTTAATCTATGCATTAGAGTTAATCTTTGAATCAGCTTTGATGCACTGTATGTCTGGCAGATTAATGGTTGAACCAGTTATACACCTGCAGATAATTTGCTGAAATATGTTAAGCCTATGGATGACATTGTTTGAGTCCCTTACCCTTTCTCCCCTTTCTATTTTGGGTGGGGATGTTCATGTTATTCCAAAAAGGCTGAGCATATTTTAAACATTTACAGAATTTCCATTAGCTGTCTTTATAAACTGGACAATCCAAGCTCTGACTCCAAAGTACTTTTGAGCATTTCCTGTTAAACAAAAATTTAACACAACTTCCTAAAATCTAAGGAACTTCTGATACCAAAGGTTTCCATGACCAATATATGATTTTTTTTTTATTTTTATTTTTTTAATTTTAAAGTACATGCTCTATGCAAACTGCATACGTCATCATTTGGATAACTTCTTGTATATTAATAAACAAATGGAAATTTTTGGATGTATTCTTGAAAAATGTGTAACGTATATTGTAAACACTTTATTTTACTTGATGACACCCCACAAAGTTGAGAAACTTATTATTTTTGGTTTCTGTATGAGCTGAAGTTTCTGCCTGTTGGATTTGGTCTCTGAAGCGAATTAGTGAATTGTATCCCAAACTTTTTAAGATTCTGGTGACATTTCATTGAAGTAGCCTTAGGTCACAATAAATCATACCAAACTGTTCACTGACAGTCTGAATGTATCTTTCTGCAAACTAAAGTTCATGAGATAGATGTCCTTGCTTTAGGTTCTTTAAAGTTGCTGATGGCTAGGATAAGGAGACACAGAATTATGTCAATATTTATGTAAGTATGAATTAAGTATCATTCTGTAGCAAATAATGCCAAGGAGAATTATACCAAAATGAGAATTCTTGATAAAGACAAAGACAAAAGATATTTGAACCCTAGTTTATTTATTTTCCTAGGAAAAAAAAAAATGTATTGGCTGTACCTTTACTATGCATACATTCTTGTAATTTATTAAAAACAAAAACAAAAAACAAAAAACAAAAACACTAATATTCATATCCTAATAAATATAGATCGCAGCAAAAAATACTGAAAGTCTCAATTCAAGAGTCATCACAATGTAATATATTGATTGCTTGTTTCAAGGAAAGAGTAGAAAGCATGTTTTCTTTTACTGTCATCTCTTGCAATTTGGAAACTTTTCCAACTAACTCTACGGATTTTTTTGATGAAACTGTGATAACTTCTGCTAATATATATTTTATGAACATAAACTAAAACTGAACTATTAAAAGTGTACTGCAAAACTTACTTAGTTTTTAATAATTTATTTCTAGACTTTCATTATAAAAACTTTTATTCTCACAGTTCTGTTATTTTAAAATATACAAAGCTGGGAATAATTTCAGCTCACAGTGAATGAAGACATTTTTATGCCTCAGGGAAAAAAGTTGAAGCTCTAGACACTGACACATGGAGTATAAATGATACCTAATTGTTTATTTGTTGTTATTGTTTTTAAAGTGAAAATACTTCAGAACATGAAAAATACAGATATATCTATTATATTTACACTCTAGAGATACAGTATTGAACACACACTCTTATCATGAGGTGATGTGTGGAATCTTACACACTGCATCTGCACACAATATGTTATTATTTCTTAAGTCTAAACTAGAATTTAGAAAAATATATATCAGTCTATAATAGATGCAGCTAAAGACTCATTTATCTGAGTATCCTCCTGCTAACAGTGGTGAAATGTAGACACCAAGAATAAATTGCAGTATAGTTTACCAATAAGGTAAGTGAATTATTATAGTTCATCACAATTTTTGTCCAACCTTCAACAACTGACATCTCAGTTACATCTTACAACAATGGTCATATTTTTGAATCAAACAGTTCCTGTTTTTCATACGGTTTCTCCAGTTGCCTCCTGAGTTCCTATCAACTTCAGAATAAGGATTAAGAATATAAATATAATTTTTTCTTCTGAGAATGAGATGATGGAATTTATCAAAATACCAACAAATGAAAACCAAACAATAAACTAAAACATTTTATTTAAAAATAAAATATATATTTATGAAATCATATAATATGAAAGGAAGAGCAGATGAATGTAAGCTCAAAGAGTTAAAACAGACTTCTTTCAGCAACAATGGTGATGTAATAAAGCTCAAGTTTCTCCTGAACTGAGATGGTTAATCTCACTCAAGATCACTCTTTGTTTCCCTTCCTGTAATGAACAAGCATCTCACTCCCATGGAGACTGAGTGGTTGTGATATCAGTAATCTCACTATAAAGAATTCAGGTCTGAGCTCTGAAACAGAATTCGAATGCAACATAAAATCTTTCTGGCTAACATCCAACATTTAAAGAGCCTCAAAGCTTTTCACAGAAACAGCAAAGAACTGACTTGCAGACAGTTAATGATTTGGTTTCCAGACAAACAAATCCATTTGGGAAATGGCAAACCAACTGTCTTTAAAAGGCTTCCAACAGTGTAGGTCACTATACCATATCTAATGGAAAGGTCATCTCTTAGGAAATGCTAGAAAACAGTGAGGGCTTTCTACTTTTTGACTTCAGACCATTAAATTCAAACAGACTGCAAAATAAAGGAAAGGAGATGGTTCGGCTACCCGACATCATATCTGACTGCCTGACTTATCAAGAGTGTGAGGAGGTTTAGCACACAAAAGGTACATCTACAGAAGAGATATAAACACTAGTATAAAATGTATATTTTGCTGTTACTGAAGAACATGCACTTTAGACTCACTTTCTGAAAATGCTAACACATGGTTAATTAGAAAGCTTTCCTTAACTTAGATATGTGTGCATTATATTAAAAGAAATAAAAATAAAAATAAAATCAATATGTTTTCTACCAAGGATATCTGGAGTGCTCCTGTTTTAACTAGCAGACAGCCCTGTGGTGAAGTAACACTTCCCTGATATGACTTCCTTCTTTGTCTATATAAGAAAAATTTTCTTTCTGCCAAGACTAAAAGATACAACAAAATATAAACGTAAATAGTAAATTATATCTGCTTTTTCTAACAAAATTTTTATCTTTCAGAAGGTATGCATTAAAATATGAACCTTCCTATATATTTCAGATAAAAAAAATTTATAATGTATGGCCTGTTATCAAGAGGTAACAGAAGAATGGATAAAATCCATGGAAATCTGGTGCACCTTAACTTAAAATTTTACACTGAACCTTTCTCTAACTTTGTCATGTTTACCAGTGTTTCTATCCTGTGTGACATATAATTTTTAAGACAAGATAGAAGGAATCACTTCCATATCACACAAAATCAGTTTCTTGAGATGCAGAGGCATTAATTTTATTATTTTTATTA
>VXAB01002330.1:0-31263 GCA_013399175.1 Odontophorus gujanensis | reverse complement strand
TTTTACGTATTTACGCTCAGAGGGAAAGATAAAAACTGTCTGCGGTCACGGGACTCTTTTCCCCTAGGGATCGAGATCGGCAGTGGGTATTTGTTGCAGCCATCCACCTTCAGCGTTAGCGTAAGGCCTTTGGTTTATCGGACACTCTCTCTTGCTCATTTTATTTGATTCATTAGCCTCAATTCCAATTATATTGTATTATATTATTTTGTTTTCTGATATCTTATTTAGTAAATCAGCTTTCCTCCTCAGATCGTTGCCGCTGTTTTGTTTCTAGGCCCATCTCCCTATTCCCTTTTCCCTTTCCCCCTTCCCCTTTCCTGGGGCGTGGGTCCGTGAGTCCCCCGCACCAATCGTCACAGAACCGGGCCGAACCTGCCCGTAAACCGTTGACACACATTAACCTAAAGGCTTTAATAGAGTTTGCTTCAGTGATAGGTAGTGGCTTCTGCCCATTTGGATGATTTGTAATTTTTTGCCTTTTCCCATTTTTATTGCACTGTGTGTTTCTTTGTTTCTGAAGGAAAGAGGAGGCCCAAGGTTAGGCAAAAGATGGAATTCCTACAACAGATCTCATGTTCAGCAACTCCCCAGAACTATCATACTTGCAAAAGGTATTTTGTCTTCATGCTACTGCGCAGTGAAGGGCCAGAGGAAAGCTACACTTCTTCAGACCTTTGGAAGCTCATAATCTACTGTTCAGCCATTCCTGTTTACTTCTCAGTCAGCCTTACTAAACAGGTATATTGTTATGCCTAATTGACCACTTTGCTGAAATGACTAAGTAGTTCAGCCTCTGGAAAGTGGAAACAATTTAGCTACATTAGCACATTGCTTTGCCCTGTGTAATTAACTCTGCCACACTGACGTTAGGAATCACTAATTTGCAAAAGAAGTCAACAGTACTCTTTGCAGACAACTAATTTCCTTCTGCCTTGAAATGGAGAATTTCACATAGATTTTCTTCTATACTGAGTACTTCTATCCTTCAGAAGAAAGGCATGTTTTAATATAGTGGAGATCTTATCTCCCAGTCGCAGGTTTTCTGTGGTGCTCTACAGCATCTTGTAAACCATTGAATGTTACCAGTTTGAGTACTGTACTGTAATGAACAGCATTTACTAGCAAAGAATATGACCAGTTTGCCATCAAACCGCAGAATGTGGATGCTACAGATTTCATAGAATGATAGAATCATGGAGTGGCCTGGGTTGAAAAGGACCTCAAGGATCATCAACCCCCCTGCCACGGCAGAGTCACCAACAACTAGAGCAGGCTGCCCAGAGCCACATCCAGCCTTGGCTTGAATGCCTCCATAGATGGGGCATCCACGACCTCCCTGGGCAACCTGTTCCAGTGAGTAACCACCCACTGAATGAAGAACTTCCTCCAAACATCGAACCTAAATCTCCTCTGTCTTAGTTTAAAACCATTCCCCCTTGTCCTATCACTATCAACACGTGTGCAGGATTTCCCCAGTGTTATTTCCTTGCTGCTGCAAAGTAAGTTTGGAACAGACTGAATTTGCAAAACGTTTTCATGCTGGCAGCAGAAATTTTGCTTCCCAAGAAATTTCTTTAAAAACACAAAAAAAAAAAAAAAAAAACCTGTTGGTTCAATTGCTCAAGCAGTACTGCCATCTCGTGGTCCTCCCTGATACAGCTTGTGGGGAAGAGAAATGCCAGTGGGAGCATTCTTCAGTAACAGCAATTTTTTTTATCTTCACCTGGAAAAATAAACAGCAATTAAAGATGAGTGGTTGGATTACGAAGGGGGCAATACTGATGCTCTAAACTAAATAAAGAACTGAGGAAATAAGCCTTTGGCAATTAGCATGAAGTGGCTGAGTTTTTTAGTGTAATATTTACCTGTTGCCAAAAGAACTACTGCTGTAAATGTGCATTTCTCCACGACTAAATGTTAATTATTTTAAAAACATAAAATCCTCAAGCAAGATATTAGAGAATGTAATGGAATTTAAACTGTAAGGAATCATTCTTAGGTTAAAAAAAAAAAAAAAAGATAACAGAGAAAGACCAAGGTAATGATTCAGTAGATTTATGAATCACCTATTGAAATCAATGGGACAACACACTTGCTCAAGATTACACATGTGCTTATGTACCTTTCTGAGTCAAAGGTATACAGCAAGGAATAAATTACCCACCAAAGCAGTTGATGCGTCACGAAAAACGTAAGTGTAAGATTGAGACATCTTGATTGCTTTGTATTAAGATACTGGAGATGCTGTTGAATCATACACAAACAAGCCATTGAAAGTCTTCTCCTTTTCCAAACTAGTTTTCCATTTGTTGATGTAAGACTGTTGCTGTACAAATGTCATTAAAGACATGGTATATTTTAAGAGGTAGAGTGCATGATCATGTGCCTGTGCCTAACTGGTGACCCCAAGGAACATTCTACAACAGCTGAATGACAAGTCCTTGTGAACAGTTTGCAGTGCTTCCTCTGGAACTAAAATGATTTTTTTATTCTGCATTTGCATTCCTATGATGAAACGGGTGATTTTTTTAGTGACTAATGTTATGAGTGACACACAACATTTTTTTTTCCATCTATGATGATTTTTAAAAATAAAATCTTCTTTCTGGCTTCTGCTTTCAATATGTTGAGATAGCTTTGAAGGTTAATGGCAATTCAGGGGCAACAAAGTGCCTGAAATTGAGTTTGAGATGCGGGTTTTTTTTTCCATTTTTGTTTTTAATTAATCCACTGATTAATAATAAGGTTCATTTACTGCACTTCAGTTAGTAAAATTTCCTTCTGAGCCTGCTAGCCACTTTTTTCTCTATGTAGGAAATCAAACATAAGAATGAAGTTATTTGAATCTTATAGCAAATGCAGTGAGTTTTCCACCTATTCTATTTTTACAGCTTTTTCAGTTTCCTTCCAAACATTTAACTGACAATGTGTACATTATGTATGAGCTTTCCTCAGACTGTGGAGAAGAGAACACTTAGTGAAGTAGAGAAATCTGAGGTCTGTTGTTGGTTGCAATGCTATGTGTCAGGCTTTGGCCTGGAGAAGAACAGTTTCAGGGGAGATCTCATCAATGTTAATAAATATCTGAAGGGAGGGTGCAAAGAGGACAGAGCCAGGCTTTTTCTAGTGATGACCTGTAACAAGAAAAGAGGCAATGGGCATCACATGGAACCTGGGAGATTCTCTCTGGAAATCAGAAGAACTTCTGTGCTGTGCGGGTGCCAGACCACTGGCAAAGGTTGCAAAGAGGCTGTGGAGACTCCTCCTTGGAGACTTTCAGAAGCCATGAGGATGTGGTTCTGAGCACTCTATTATGTGTATCCCTCCTGGAGCAGGGGTTTGACCGGTTGACCACCAGAGGTCCATTCCAATTTCAGCCATTCTGTGGCTGCTCTAAAGCAGGCATTTGTCTATTTTCTGTCCTAACATACTTTATTCACTTCACATTGTTCCCTTTTTGGAAAAAAAGATTAATCCCCAGAAGTATGTGTGAAATTCCAAGCTCCATGGAGTGGACTATGATTCATTTTGAAACAGAGCATTCACTTAAAATGCCTGCAGACCTTATGGAACATCTTCTCCATCCATGTCAGATACAATGAGTAGGACATATTCATCCAGAGGACAATAAGAGTGCAGCATCAGATAATTATGTCTTAAGTTGTCCTCGTTGAGGTCTAGAGGTTTCAATCAAGTACTAAATCTACATAGACTGAGCTTGAAAAGACTACCAAAAGCAGTGGTCATTACCTAAAGAAGTATCTGAGAAAGCAAAGGCTAGGAAAACAAAAATTTCACAGAAATGTGATGTGTTGCACCTCATGGCTGCTTCTGTGACAACTTCAACCCTGCAAAAACTGCAGCCATAGAAACCTGTGCAAGTTATGTTCCTCAGAACACATCTTTGAGATTTTTGGTGTAGATGTTTTCCAGCAGTAAACAATGACCTTATATAGTATTTAAGTGGAGCACAGACACCCTGAGTTTGTATGAACACCACTCTTCAGAGCCTCTGGATGGATGTTTTGAAAATATTTTAGTTTGACAAAGTTGTTACATCAGAACTTAAGCTGGGGAAGCCTTGTGCCTTCACGTGGCATTTTCTTCTTGAAGCTGTTAATCACATTGGTCTCTTCTCTTGCCAGGCAGGTGATGTCGCATTGTTACAGAGGTGTACTCCTTCAGATTGCAAAAGAGTCCACTGGTATAAAAACACACCCAGGGAGTGGCTGAAGAATAAGTGAAATGAATCATGGACCACAATAAAGTTCTTCCTGTCATTCAGAACTGACTTGCCAAATGCAAGAGATAAAAAATAGAGAGGGAGACACAGAAAAATCATAAGGAAGAAACACACTGATCACTGAAAGTGATCTTGTTTAGAGTTGTGCAAATAAGGGTTAATTCCTGTGAGAATGATGACTGAAATGTAGATTGACTACTGCATTTGGACATACTTGAACAAAATGAATAGCAGTAGTCATTCTCTATGTGATATGCTGGAAAAAGAATGCTTTGTTCTCACCTAATTTTGTACATTCTGTAGATCTTGCTTTATGCTTTGCTGGGGGAGATGAAGGGGTTGATTTACAAGATGCTACTCGCCAACATTTACAGAGACAAAAGAAACTTAGCTAATTATAAGAACTTTGAAGAGAATTCAAATAAATCATGAGACCATATGCTGGGATACTGGTGCATAATGGCAAGCTGGAAATATCCAGCAAAATCCTGGGGCTGCTGGAAATTTGATAGCACAATCTGAATTCTGCTAGTGGTCTCAGCTGAGGCTAATTGTGAATATCAATCATATGCTCCAGATTTCACTAGGCCTCACATAAGAGGAAATTAAGAATTAAGAGTGGAAATGGAAATCCAACTGTAATGTTTTGACTCCAACTGCAATCCAACCTTTCTTTTGAGCACTGCTGCAATTCTGCCTTTTTCAGCTCCAGCAAATGTTATTGTTATGCAATGGATTTATCTAATTAAACCTGTTGAACCTGTGCTTCTAACGTACTTGGGTAGGAAGGTGCCAGATGATCTCACTGTATTCCACATACTTTGGGATTAAACACCCTGATTCACATCTCAGTGATATTTTTCGTAGTTTCACTCTAGCAGTAGTTATAATTTCTGGGCTAAGTTTACCCAATATTCATCAAGAATAGCTACATAAAATGGAACTGTCTTAGTAGAAGCAGTGCGTCTTCAGAGGATGTTGCATAACTCCAGACTAGATTAAAGTTAGTGGGAGAAATGTGCTCAATTTTTCTGAAGCAGAGTGGACCCATATGTTCAGAGCAGAATAGAAAATGTTGGTCTAGTCAGTTAAAATGGACACGGAAGGAACCTACAGGATATGCATGAAAATATTGACTTGAGTCAATCTTGTGTCCATTTGTTAATCTTAATGTTTAATTTATATTAATTCAAACAAATGTAGGAATACCAGTAATAACATTCAGTTAGTAAAGCTTATGTTTGTAAATTAGACAATATTTTTTTTCACCTTTCTGAATATTTTGTGGTGTTAAAAGCACAGTTTTAAGAATCACAGAATCATAAAGTGGCTGAGTTTGGGAGGGTCCTCTGAAGATCATCTGGTCTAACTCCTGTTCAGACAGGGACACACAAAGCAGGTTGCCCATGACCAAGTCCAGACACTTCTGAAGAACTTCAAGAAGGAGACTCCACCACCTCTCTGAGCAGCCTGTGCAAATACTCAGTCCCTCAGTCAGAGGGAACCTCCAGTGATCCAGCTGGTGCCCATTGCCTTTTGTTGTATCATCAATGAAAAGAGACTGGTTCTGTCTTCTTTACACTTTCCCTTCAGGTGTTTCTATACACTGATGAGATCTCCACTGAACCTTCCATTTTCTACACTGAAGACTTCTCACACTCAGTTTTTGTTCATAGGAGGCATACTACAGTTCCATTACCATCTTCAACACCCTACCTTGGATTCCCTTCATAATGTCCCCCTTGTACTGGGGAGCTCAGAATTGGACACAGAGCACCAAGTGTGGCTTTGGCATTGCTGATGAGTGGGGAGGGATCACCTCCTGTGACCTGTTGGCAATATTTGTGTATTATTCTTCTTTGTGGCATGGCTCTTACTTAGCTTGGTGTCCATCAGGATTCCTACATCCTTCTTTTCAACCCTGTCTTCCACCTGGGGGGCCCCCAGGATGAACTAGTTCATGGAGTTGTTCATCCCCTTGTACCCAACCTCTTTTTGAATTTCATGAGGTTTCTAACAGTACATTTCTCCAGCTTCTTGTCTCTCTGTGCAGCAGCATGACCCCTTTTGTGTATCAGCCACTCAACTATATTTTATGTCATCAGTAAATCTGTTGAGGGTGCACTCTCTATTCTATTATATGGATCATTAATGAAGATGTTAAAGATTGGATACAGTATTGACCCCTGGGACATGACACTCATTACCGCTTTCAGTAACATTTTGCACTACTGACCACTGCCCTCCAAGCAACTTCATTACACTATTTTCTGTGCAATTTCATGGCCCGTCATCAGAGATGAAACAGCAAGTCCAATCAAATGTTTAAAACTAGTATGTTTCATACACATTTACATTCCTGTATTTATGCACAGAGACATATAACATGAATGAACACACACACATACACGTCCATTAGTTGTAACATTTTCCAAGAAAAGGGAGTACAGTTGATTTGCTTTTGCACAAACATTCTTCAAGAGAGGTCCCACATGCTACCTTTTGTTTATTCAGAGCGGAGTTACAATGGACTCTCAGGTTTATACAAGGAAAGAGTGAAACATTAAACCAATTACATTAGTCATATATTGAAATAGTATTAGGACACATTGCTCAGTGCTGCTGAAGGAAAGAGGAGGAAGAAAGGAAGAACTTCTCTAGAGCCGAGGAAACCAGGAATGTGCTTTCAGTAAAAAAAGCTCTCAGTAGATTTGTTCCTCTACCATTTCTATGCTTGCTCCTGGAACCTGCCTCCTGAACACGCTTCTTTGCTTGGACATTTGCGTTTTCAAAAGTACAGCTCTACACCTACTTGATATGATATATATATATATGATATATAATATGATATATATGTGCACTACAAGACTCCAGAGTAGGGGACACTTTATCAATTGCAAAAGTGCTGGCATAACATCACAGATTTTTGGGAAGCTCTGACTCACTCTGCAGTGGATAATGAGTGAGACTTTGGATGAGGCCAGGAGCCTTTCACTGGAAAGAGTTTCCACTCAGTCTGCAGTGTGGGATGGTCTGCAGTAGATCCCCAGGATGTTGTTATGTGAAGTGACCCAAGCCTCACTGGTTTCTGAAATCTGATCTGCCCCTGGCTTTCTAGCACTTCCACTTTATTCTTAAATGAGACCAAATCTAGGTTGATCACAGGAAATATTTGCTTCAAAAAATAGTGTATTTTTACTGTTTAGTTCAGTGGTCTTGAAAGTAGCATAGTGTTCCTAAACTATATTCAGTAAGATTTTCCTCCCTTTGTATGTTGCTTCCCTTCTCAGCCAGAAATTGCTTCCTGAATTAACTTCTCATTTCTAGTGCTTCTTCACCACAGGCATCATCCTGGAGCAACACAATTTCAGTGATTTCTTTCAGTTTGCGTAAAAGTGACTGACAGTTTAAATAAGCTCAACAGCCAGGGGTACTTTGAGTCTAGCTGAAATTTTGTTAATTAAAAAATTAGGTCTAAACAGCTCCAAGCAAAATCACAGAAGATTCTATCTCTCTACCTCTGGTCCATCACCACAGTATCTGTTTGGAAACCACTTAGAGTCAAGGAGTCTAATAGAAATTTGCTTCATCCACTGCTAATGTTGCTGCCAATCAGTGCTGTATAATCAGCTGTTTTTGAGTGTAAAACAGCTACCAGCTCCAACCTGTTTTGCAAAGTTGTCTCCCTAGTTGTCAAGGTGTGCTTTCTCCTTCCTTGCAGCTACAATTGACTGACTCTCCTCCTCGGTTTTCCCTACTTTCTGAAAGTCACGAAGGGTCCTAGGCTTTTCATGTTTTACAAAACATGGGTCTTCTGCAAAGTAAGTACTCTGTCATCTGTCAGTGTAGCCATACCTTCGCTTGGTGTTACATGCTGAAGTGTAAGTTCCTGATGGGGATAGTTATGTGGTTGTGACAACGCTACATTGGGAACTGTTTATAAGAGCAATCAATATCGGGAGTGTTATACTTTGCAAAAATGATTTAAGCCAAATGACTAGCCTCACCCAGCCAGAAAAAGAAACGCTTAGGATGGCAGGCTGTAGGCAAAACTGAAATCAAGACTGCTGCAAGCAGCGTGTCCTAGGCAGGAGAAAAATTGATTGATTATATGTGAAGGAAAGGGATTAAGAACACACATTTTGACTTCATGATCTAAAAAATGAAAAAATGAAAAATGTTTATAGATCATTTCAATAGGAAAGTCTGGGAGACACTGAGTAAGGAAGAGTAAAAGAAGAAAAGTTTTAAACTGATAATGAGACATAGTTCCAACCTCTGGAGGGAAGATGAGACAATTTTATCATAGTAAAAAAAAAAAATAACCTAACTGTTTCTTGAATGTTAAAAATTAGTTAGTAGTGTGCTAGGACAATCACAGGTAGTTGAGTTAACATGGTTAAAGAAATTGCTATCCTTGATCTGTATGCTATCACCTCTGAGACAGAGTGAACTCATTATCTCCTGTGTGAAAACTGTCGTATGAAATTAATTTTATTCTTCTGTGGATTCAGTGATGCTTCAAACACAAACTCTTCAGTTTTGTGTTTGAAAAGTACAAGTTCTGGAGTATTTTTTTCCTAGAAAATCTATAACAATTGGGGAAAAAAGAAAAGCAAACAAATCAAATCTGACATGTTATGCAATGTAGCCTCCCTTGGGTGTCAATAAACATGGCAGAGGGAGGGATGGTTTAATGGATTAGAAGTCAAAAGAACAAAGAAGAACATTGCATCTTTACAAAAAAAGCCTCAATGAAGAAACTAAATTAAATGAGATGTTTCCTCCAGTGAGCCCCAGTAACCAAAGCAAACAGAAGAATAATAATGAGCCTTGCAATATTACCCATGAAAGAGGATCAGGTAGCTTCTTTGATGAAAAGTGAAAATCACCCCAAATCAAACAAGCCTCTGCACATCATCACGCTTTGCTCTCACATTCTTGGCTGCAGGCACATTTCAAATGTAGCCTGGTTTGACAAGTTGTACTGGAAGAATGCCAGGACAAGAAAATCTACCTCTTTTGAAATACATAACTACAGTAAATATAAACTTTTGGTATTGATTTATTAATAGTTTTTCTTTTGATATACTGAATGCAGAGATCCTTTCAACCATGTCTGAACAACATTCCCCAAATCTGTTTGTCCTAGAAATTAACAGAGAATGATGAACAACAAAGTATAAGAAAAGACTTGATCAAGGCATCAAACTGTGAAACCTACTTTGAAGGCCATGTTTGAGTAGAGAGCTGTCAGAATGAATTCTGTCTTTACAGTGCTTTCTGCAACCAGGTGAGTTCAACAGAATTGTACAGGACATGTATAACACAGCCTGGTCCATTAACTTGTACTGTTATCTAACTTACTTTACTTTGGAATGTGATCAGATTAGAGTGGAATAATTCCTCTGCAAAAAGATCCACACAGTGACAGAATTCCTCAGGACAACTCCTATATTCCCTGCTCCAGCTACACAATAACCTGTGCAGTGAAGGACAACTTTGCAACTGCCTGGTAGAGGTTTTCCAGAAGGCTCCAGTTAATGGGATATTTTCAGTAATTTGCATAAGTGAACAAAAGAAATGCTGCTAAATACTGATCTGTTTCTTTTTATACATACAGTCGAAAGAAAACAAAACAAACAAACAAACAAAGAAGATGTTCAGAATATTAAAGACTTTCTGAATATACCTACCTTACTTTCACTGCAATCTCTGTGTAAGTGGGAGGACCACATGGATAAGGGGTGGAGTATAAGATAACACTTTCGTCTTATTTTATGCTTGTTCTGATTACCCCTTGAAATTACTGGGAAACTTCCTGATGAAATCATCACACTGTACATCAGGTCAGTAACCTCTCTTTAAGGTTATCCAAGAGGTATGTGCACATCAAAAAAGTGGATGCACTACACCAATGAGACTTCAGGCTGTAGTTCTGCCAGAACAGCACTATGTGTAAACCAGGAGGAGGAATGTTTCATGGTTTCATCTGTCTCCTAGCATCAAGGTGAGAAGGATGGTAGTGGTAAATGATCAGCAGTTTTCAGATCTGCTATTCATTAAAGGGGATATACACTTCGTGTAGCAATGTTTATTGCTTGAACTGACACAGTGAATCTGTGTAATATTTTGCAGAGTAGATATATAAGGAAGCATTCATGTTTAACAGTCTACTTCTTAGCATCTTCACATCTGCTAGTGGAAGTCTTGAGATCAGGATGATGTCTGACACAGACATGCAGTATTGCAGTCTGAAATTACTACGCAAGACCTCCCCCACACTCCAGGAACACAACCTGTTTAACGCTGAGTTTTGGAAGAGTGTCTTGCTTTCTTCATCAGCTTGATACTGTCTTGGTTTTTTTATACTAAGCATCTGTGTCTTTAAAGCCTCAAAACAGACCACAGATGTATTCCGATTGCCTGAAAGATCCATTTTAGGACACAGCGGTCAGAATGGTTATTGGACATAGCTTCTGGGAGAAGAGTCCAAAGGCTTCTCTCCCAGTCTCCCTGTTGGTTGGCTGAAGTTGGCTCTAACTTTAGACTATAAAATTATATCCTCTCCAGTGCATGTTCTTTTCTCAATATATTCTTTTCTCTCTGATGGACTACATTTGAAGTCATTAACTCCTCGCTAACATTTTATAAAAAGACCAAACATCTCACAGAACACTGAAGAAAATTCCTGTCTTGAAGAAAATGCACTAAAGATGAGGTACTTTTGTACTGAAATTTTGGATCATTAAATCTTTTAGATGAAATATATTTAACTACATTCTATGTACATATGGCTGTGTATAAAGTTGTGTGCTGACTAGCCACATCTGTATGAAAAAAATATTGTTCTGCACAAGTTACTTGAAGAGTTAGCAGGAAAACGATTAAAACATTGATATTTGATTTATGTGTGCTAAGTCAGAGTTCTTGAGACTCATAACTGAAGTCAAACCATGGCTAATTTCACCACAATTGCCCAAATTTCTTCATTCCTAAGTAATTTATTTTCAGTGAATGTGAAACATATGTGAGATTCTGCTCACACTCTCTAGGAACAGACATCATAAGGAGAAAATCTTTTATCTGCTAAAGTAGAATAAATGATCAATTTACCCAGAAGTCTTTGGGAAAATACTGTGCTTGGAAGAAATCCTCTTGAAAGGGAGTGTTAAGACTGGACATTATTCAGCAACATCCTCTCTATTACTTGCTGGTGTCTTTTTCCATAATTCTGCTCACTCTGTAGAATGTGCTATAGTAAAAATGGGTTTCTTGGAGAAATATACGGTAGTGTTTAGATTAGCAGCAAAACTGAAGTGGAAAAGAAATAAAGATAGAAAAAATTCTATTTTGGCCTCAGATGTTTTGCGAAACATACATTTCTGTAAATTTGGCAAGACTAGTGGGTGCCAGATGATAATTGTAAGGGGCCCTAAAGGCACAAGCTCAAGCCAGGACTTACTGTTATTAATCACAGAAGATGTAAGAGGCCAAATGTAGTTTACAATTAAGGCAGGCTATTGCAGAAGAAGAAACAGATCATACAATAGGAAGATGTTCCCTCTCCATCCCTACCTCTTGGCGGGACATGATTCCACAGTAAGCAATAGTGAAAGATGCTCAAGAAGCTACTGTGTCAAATAAACACCTATATTCACCTGGGATAAAATAAGATAGATGCAAGAGTGACAGGGGAGAAATACACCACACTGAATAATAACCACAAGACTGCTAGTAGAGAAAAAGTTTTGGGAGTTCCAAATTAGTGATTCAGGTTGGAAAAACAAAACTCTATGAAGTTTGAAGCATTCTTAAGTCTTTATAAATCATAGGGAAATCTTGGGAAATCATGAAACAAAAGGATTAAAAAAATATATATTTAATGGAATGTCATTGTTAGACTTCCTTAATTTTCAGAAGATTAACCTGTTTTCACTGAAGGCTTGAATTTAAAGCGTTGTAAATCCTTCTAAAGCATTTTCAGTTGTAAAAATAGATGTATTGAACATTTTCTTCAGAAAGAATATCTAGCCTTGAACATATAACGGTTCCATCTTTGAAGCAGATAATAAAAATCTGCATTAAATAAATTTAGCAAAGGAGCCCAAAATATCTAACTTGAGAGGAAAATAAGCTCAAATAAATATCAACAGCACTCTTAAAAGTTCTATGGGATAAAAGATTTTGACTTGTCAACAGGCTGTTACAGAGGCATGGAGATAAGCATCATTTAGCTCAAATCTCATAATCAACTCCTTGTGAATCTCAAGCAGGAAGCTATCAGAGCTATATGGAAGTTATCTGAGCTCAGATGTCATTAGGAAATGGATGAGATCTTACAAAGCAAACAGGCATGAAAGTAGTAAAACTGGAGATGTAAGCCTTCACAAGAGGTCATAAGAGTGAGAAATAAATCTGCACTCTTAAATGAATATCTAAGGCTTCATTTTAATTTTTCTCCGAATGCTAAGTTGATCTACAGCTATACATTATTTATCAGACTATGTCTAAAGACAAGGAAAACTTTTTGTACATTCTATATATAGAGAGAGATAATGCCATGTTATAAGGATCTCAAACAGAAGAAAAAACTGAAAGGCTGCATTCAACTGTCCAAAACCCAAATTGCTGTGTATATTCCATCAAGGTACTTCCTAAGAGAAGTCCATATTTCTGAGAAGAATGCAGAGAATTGCCTACAGCTAGATTCTATGTATAAATTTGCCTATATAAATTGAACTTTGTTGGAATTTACACTTTATATATAAATTCTAAACTACAACGAAAGAACTTTGGATTTGCTTAATGTACCACTAATGTTCATGGAGACCATCTGGTGTAATTTCATATCTGGCATTCCCAATCTGTCTTTACATACAGATTTTTAATGTTTATCATATTTCACTTCATGATTTTTTTTTTTCCTTCCTTAATACGAAGACTTTACAGTTCACTGGTGGGAAATAAAGATTTAGAGCTTAAGGTGTAATAATGTAATCAGTATGTAATACTGGGAGAAAATCCAATCTTTTTTCTACATTCACATGGTGTTATTTTGCTGTTCTGAAGCATCTCAAGCTTTCTAGAAAGCATCTGGAAGGTTGTTTATAAAAAACCACATCTTTGCCTAGTTCAATATATTTATTACTAGTCCATTAAGAAAACACGCAGTATTCTGTAAGGGTAGGTTTAACCTTAGGTGGATAACTTGGAGGATGTTTTTACATAGGTTTTTTGGAAGAAAAGCAAAGGTGCAATAAAGAAAGCTGATTCATGGATGAGGAAGTGTCAAGCCTTCTCTTAGAATGCTAGATTGGAATACATTCGTAATGAAGTGACTGTGGTGGCAAGTGAAGTCAAAAAAGCAAGACAGCTTCAAAGATCAGTTCCAAGGTGTAGGAAGTGTCAGTGAGATATGACATATTGCTAAAAGGATGAAAGCAGGGAGTAAGGAGAAGGTGCTTCAGAAAGGGCAGGCCCCAGTAGTAAAAAAATCATGTAAATGCACAAACAAAACTCTGAACAGCAGCAAGACAGCTGGAATTTTGTCTACTTGGGAGAAGGATGCACAGTTTAAAGAGTGTTATCCCCATAGATGTGTCATGTCTTTGAAAATGTGGCTGCAGGGTAAGAACATCAGATATGAATTTTGTCCAGGTATCTTGGAGCAGCATACGTTTTGCTATGCCCTTCAGCACAATACAGAGAATTAACTCAATTATACCTTCTCTCACATTTTAGCCCATAGGAAGGGTCAGGGAGAGTATATGAAAGATTAATCAGTGTATAAAAACTCAAAGCTTGTTCTCTTTTAATGGTATCTGGGTCCATAATATCTTCTGTGTCTCAAATTTATCTATTGAAGGTGACACCTTAAACATTATGTCTATTAATTATGGTCAAAACCACAGATAAATCTACACCCTATTCTTGCTCTTTTGTGATCTCAGACTCAGTTAGACTAATGCAAGAAAGAAGTAGGCCCATTATCTGAGATTCTCATCAAATTATGCCCAGCGAAAAACTTTCTTGTCTGGGTAAAGAGTTGTAAGTTCAAACCAATACACAGAATTATGTCACCAGTAAAGGTAGAAATAAAAAGAAACGAACTGAAGGTAGAGAAAATAGAAAATAAAGAGAAACAGAAAATGAAGATGGTTCTGTGTATTGTGCATCAGTAGGAGTGAGTTCATGAAGCGGAAAGAGGCATCCACTCATCTATGCATGGCTGAAAAGGAAAGGTATGAAAAAGGAGAATCCAGATTATTGGTGGATGGTTGAAAGAAATTACAGACCATTCCTCCATTACTAACTAATGCTGAGTATAGAAGGCTTTTCTTGGTTCATGCTTTCATTAAATCAGCCTTTCCACAAACACACCTGTTTCTGCAAGCAGACTCATTGTGCCTGTATCTGTTCCTCATGGAAAATCCCACTAATACCACATTAGTTCATTGATTTGTCTTATTATGTGCCCTATGGAGTTCTGGGGAATGATGAGGAATACAATACAAAAAAATCTGAATACTACCTACAAATAAAAGGAAAGATTATAGATTACGAATGACAAATACATTCCTTGTATAATTTCAGATGAGTAACCACAGGTCAAACAAGTGGCATACTCTGTGCCATACCTTATCTTATTAGGGATTAATATGCTTTCAGAGAAAGGTTCACAAAATCCTCCTTTTATCCTGAGATTTGCTTCCTAACCACCTTTAATGAGATGAACTTTCATAACAAGCACCCTTAGTAGTCACATCTTTTCTCACTGTTGAGTCATTCGGCCTAATGCAGTGTTTCCCTTGGCACAAGAAAAGAAGAAGCTTGCTGTAGCAACAACAGAATTTCACTTCAGAATTCAGACAGCAGTCTTGTTCTGTATGAGAGAGGGTCTAGGTAGAAACGGAAAAAAAAAATACATCAAAGTAAAAAGCATTTAATTTGATTCTTTTGTCACTGAGAAGGTTTTGAAAATTCTTTGTAATACACATAGTGAGGACAGCACTCTGTGTCTGAAGTAATGGGCTGTAGATGTCTGTGTGACCCTGCATGGTAAATTAGAGACATCAATAGGATTTTTCTGACCAGTATTCATAGGAAGTGAAAATGAATAAAAAATGGGCATGACTGAGACAATCAAACACATGGGTTCAATGTAAGAGATTAACTGCTGCTTTCAGTGTGCTGATGAGCATGTCCAAGCACAGCACATGGCTGCATTGTACCAGCACAGTCACTCTCAGAACCTACAGATGTAAGGCACAGCTACAACAGCGTTATTCTGGGAATGTTTGTTAGTGAGATCAGGTCTGAGAGAGAACAAATACTGTCTTGTAGCAACTCTACTGAAGGAGATAGTTTGAAAAAGTAATTTAAAGAAATAAAAGATGTTTTTTACAGGTGGTAGAGGGATTGCTGGCTTTGGAGAAAGTGTGGTATACAGGGCCATGCCTCCACATCAAATGTGGGTTAGAGTCAGTGTTGGGTTACACTCCTTTTGTCTGCCTAACAGACATAGAAGCAGGAAGGGAAGCAGATAACTTCTTACTCCATGAGAAGTCATTTATATTCTTTCTGTCTCTGATACTCTACTTGGTTTTGTTCACATCTAACTATGCCAAAATCAGTTGAAGATATGACCTTCCAGAAACTATAGCTCGATCTAATAAAAGCTTTCTGACACCACTGCCCAAGAGCAAAGTGATCTTCACACTGGTCTTTACTTTCTTTAGAAGTGTTTGTAGGCACAGAACACATACATAACTACAAACACATTCACTGATCAGAAATTAATCTGACATTGCAGTGGTTGCAGTGTAAGAGTAATAGTATATATGTTGCAAAGAGGAGTTATAAAACAACTCATGAGAATCAGTATAGTGAAATTAAGCTATTAGCCTTTTATTTGGACAGTAACTCTCACCATTAATTCAAACTGTTCCGTGAAATGAAATTAGGCCTTTGTGTGGAGGAGCTTCTTTCAGAAATTCTTCCCAACCCATATACATGAAACTATTTTATATAAGGACCTAGCTATACCTCTGGAGAACTTCAGGTAGCTTTATTTATCATTCTTCATCCCCAGAGGGCAGCATCACAGAACTCCCTGGTGCTGCAAGTAACCATGCACATTTGGCACTCTCCTTCCCCCGTTCTTTATTTTCTTTCTTCCTTCCTCCCTCCCTCCCTTCCCAGCAATATTTAAACCTGAACAGCGATAGGTCTAAGGCTGAGGCAGGCTAGTGGTCAAGCAAACTTGCTCTTAAATCTGTTGCTGTTACATAGAATGTTTCGTGCTACGTGGTCCAGAGTGAGCATGGTGAAAAGTGCTCTTTTTGTTATTAAAGTGCAGTCATTTCAGTGAATAACAAACACTTAGAAGTTCTCAAGAACATATTTTAAAGATTGTTTTAATGATCCAGATTTCTAAGTAGCCCCCAAATGCTAATAGAAACATCATTTTCTTGCAACCCTGTCCAAAAACACATAATGAGAGTGTACACAGTGGTTGAAACACCCTCTTAAGCATTTAAATAGATATAAAAGTCATCTTTTTTCCTTGTAAGACTGAAAGGAAAAGGACCACCAACATTTTCTTCCTTCTGGTCATCTGGAACCAGTGCAATCTTTTTTCTTCTTTCCTTCCCTCCTATATTTTCTTTTATTATTATTATTATTATTTTTAGCACCAGTTTTTAAAGACATAATATAACAATATCATCCAGGAAAGATAAAAAAAAATCCAACAGATCAAAGGTAATTAAAAAAAAATTCATAATAACCCACAAAAAACAGTGGAGGTTTTTATTAAACTCCCATCACATAAATGGGAAAAGGCCTATTCTGGTGGTTATACAGTGTAGGAAAATGCTTCATGCTTATGTCCAGTGTGTTTGGAAAGTTATGCGGATCATTCTAATTTTTATCAGAATCTAGTAAGGACCTTCTGATAACAGCAGCTATTTGACCAAGTCCTTAGGAATGAGCTGAATAAGGCATTTAGTCAGGGGAGGTCACACTCTCCCCAGTGCCCACTGGTACAGACGTTCAAACAGTTCTGTGAATGGACAATAGCTCCTTTGAAAGCCTGAGAGGGAAATCAGGAGAACTTGTGTCTCAAAATTTCACTTTCTGGAAAGCGCAGGTCTTCCATAATGTCTGTGGTGTAACTATACATAAAAATAATAATTAAAACAAAGATAAAGAACATTATATATTCTTTGTTTGGTAATCCCTGTCCAAACACATGCATCATACAGTAAATAGTAAATCTTTTCTGCTTTCTATCCTGTGTTGGAAGTGGCTGGAGCTCTCTCTCTGTGGCACACAGGAAAAAAAGGGAATGGACACATGGTTCTGACTGGCTTCATTGCTCTGATGAGATGTATCACATGCTGTGAATAAAAGCAAATGAATTTTACAGCTGAGTGTTGGGAGCAAGTGTTTTGTTACTAAGCTCTTCGCTCTTGACAAGCTAACATAGCTGACGGGCACCTTCCACCTTTCTCACTCAACCCACAAGATACATGTCCTGACCACCTGGTTGCTTGTGCACCTGTCTGCAACACCAATCACTTGGTAAAGTCAGCAACATCACTGGCAGAGAACAGTGCGCCAAAGTGCTATCCCTCCTGCAGAGGGTCAAGAGGGAGTGGAATAATGGATGGATCTGCTCCAAGACTCATCTCGGTGGGAGTGCATCTCATCAGTGTTGATGGTGATAGTAGACAGAAGACCACAAGTACATTTGGATGCAAGGGGCACATTTTCACATATAAAAATGCGTGATGCCCCATCCCTGGAGGCACTCAAGGCCAGACTGGATGGGTCCCTGGGCAGCCTCAGATGGTAGGCGGTAGACCTGCACACCACAGGCTTGAGAGACTGGCCCATGCCAACCTCATGAAGTCCAGTGAGGCCAAGTGCAAGGTCCTGCACCTGGGTCAGGGCAATCTCAAGCAAAAATGGAACAGGTTGCTCAGAGGGGTTGTGGATGCATCCAAGGCCAGGATGGACAGGGCTTTGAGCAGCCTGGTCTAGCAGAAGGTGTCCCTGCACATACAAGGGAAGTTGAAACTATATTACTTTTTTGGTCTCTTCCAACCCAAACCACTCTATGATTCTGTGATTCTGTGACTCTATGATTTGAACACAGTGAGGCTGTGGGTAATGCATTTCAGCAGTGTTGACAGAAACAGCAGGACACCTCTGCTGGTATAGATTGTTATAAGCGTGGCATGCAGGCTCTGGTTCATCACTGGTGAAAATGCACAGATAATGGTGGTGGCTGTGCTGAAAAAGTATTTTAGCTGAGAATTTGCTCCATCAATTAATGCTACTGTGCTTTTTGTATCTGTTGTAGTTTTCATGGAGATGAGTAGGACGCATTACTTCTGGAGTGATCCACATATGTTTCCTTGATTCTATGAAGCTGGAAGTTCTGAAAGACTTTCTGGAAGCAATTTATTCACACTGGTGATTTGCAGGGCTGCCTGTTGTCATGCCCTGAATCAAATCTTTGCATCTTTTCCACCAGTAACAAAACATGATCTCTTTTCCTGGAAACCACTTTCTAAATGTCTGCTCTTTACAAATGCAGTGAACACAATTGAGTTTCAATTCTGAGCACCTATGTTTTGTTTATATTGTAAAAAAGAGTTGCAGCTTGCCATCTGCAAACTATTCACAGAAATCCACAAAACAGATTTTAATTTCTGAGGCCTTCTTTTCTTCGAAGTTTAATGGTATAAAGCTGGAATGACTTCATTCAGATGAAGTATTGTGGAGACAAGAGCACTGGCATCTCAGCAAATGTTTGCTCAAGGTTAGACCTTAAAACACAGCCAGCAGGAAGCTCTCATTGCCTCTTGAGTTCATTTTGTTTTAAATCCAAAAGATTTCAGGAATTAAAGTACTGTTTTATTTCATTTCTCTATAAGCTGAGTAGACCAGTGTTGAGCAAATGTGTTTTTAAAGTTGGTTCAAATATAATGTATCAGAATTATTTTCTTTTTCAATTTAAAAATGATGTAATTAATACATTTAATTTTGAGAGCTTTTCTTCATACTGTAAATTTTAAAGAGGAATAAATGTATAGAAAGTTTTACAAAACCAAATATTATCCAAATTATTTTACCTCAGGTCAGGCAAAGTTGATGTTGAGTCTTTTTTCTTCCATTTTAACTGGGAAAAACAAAAACAATTTGAGGCACTCTGTTACCACGATTTTTTCTAATTCAATCAAAAAGAAAATACTGTTCCCATTCACTTGACAGATTGATTCATAAAACTGAGATTCATCCAGGCTTTCCCAACTGCTTGGCCCAGATCTATTCAAGGCTGTCAAGTGTGTGAAGAAGTTCACAAAATAATAGAGTCTGTGAGAGGATAACTTCAGTGAGGTAGCTCTGTGCTGGTAGCTTTGCCACCATTGGACAGTTTTGAAAGGGTTTGCTTCAAAAGAAGGCAAGTGAAAAATGCAGACATCCATGATGGACACCACCACATAAGTGCCGATAGTCTGATCAATTAAAAAAAAAAAAAATCAGGCTAGGTTAAGTTGGATTTCAACCACAAATCTGACCTTAAAAATCAAGAGAAAAAATAAGCAAGATTTTTACAAGTTTTCCCTTTATCTTAGATGTGTGTTCAGCACATACATAGACTCATAGAATCACCAGTGTTGGAAAAGACCTTCAAGATCATCCAGTCCAACCATCCAGCGCTGAGTACAGCGGGACAATTACTTCCTTGCTCCTGCTGGCAACACTATCTCTGGTACAAGCCAGGATGCCTTTGGGCTTCTTGGCCACCTGGGTACACTGCTGGCTCATGTTCAGCTGAGCAACAACCAATACCCCCAGGTCCATTTCCTCTATACAGTCTTCCAGCCACAATGCCCCAACTCTGTAGCACTGCTTGGAGTAGTTGCTGTGGTCGAAGTGTAGGACCCGGCACTTGGTCTTGTTCAACCTCATTGGCCAAGTTGAGTTCAGGAGCATAGAACAACACTATGAGAGAATCAAATTTTGAGGGATCTGGGGTCCTGATGTCCCTGTAATATTTCTGAGTTAAGTGGGTTGCTGCAGTTTTCTCAGAAGCAGTGGCAGGAGATAATGACTGCGTTATCCACTTTTTGTACAAAAAGATTTTTCCACTATGTGAAAAATAGTGCTGCTGTTGTTCTTCTGGCAGAGCATGTGTGTTCAGATGAAAGCCAAGGGTATCCCAGTCTCAACCACAAGAAATGCCTCCATCAGATGGATATTTTGGATTGAATGCTGCAGGATGATGCTGCCATGAAGCCAAATATACACATCTATGCTGCTCACTCAAAGCAGGCTCTGATGGAAGGTGACAGGCCCTAGACATATCTCACAGTTGAAGACAATGTATTATTCCAGAAAGTGGGCAAAAAGCTTCTGATGGAAGCAAGTCATGTGAAATTTGGGGGATAACAAGAGGACATCAGTCTGAGCCCCAGCAAAAATGTAACTTGAAGTTGACCCATGGTGGGTTTGGTTGTAGGATGCTCATCCACCAGCTACAGATGCCTTCCTTTATCCTCCTCTGGGGCAACAGCTCTGAGTTACTCACCTCCATGTAAAAAACTGAGCACACTGCTTCCTCACTTATGCAGTGGCATTTCTCATCCTTTATTTCTGTATATCATGCACAGAGAGGTGATACTGGCCAAGGATATCCACTTAGGCTGAAAAGTAGTGAAAAGGAAAAAAAAAAAAAAGCAATAAAAAAACCACCATCTCCTACTGACATCTATTTAAGTATAATGATAGTATAACAATGTCCATCTTGATTACGAATTTGGGTTTGATATTTTCACATCAGAAACATGATTTATATATATATATATATATATAAATCTACAAGGGTATGTGTGTGTGTATATAGATATGTAGTGCATATTTTGTATACCTAAATTCCATATACACCTATAGACATATAGGTGTTTAGCATATAAATCACATTAAAGTAGCATTTAGTGCAAAGCACTTAAATTAAGAACCTTGAACAATGGTGCCCGTCTTTTAGGTTGGCAAGACAGATAGGTCTGCAGTCATTTTAACCAGCATACCTAACCTCACCTAAAATATTTGCATCCATAACATGACAGTACTGTTGCCTAAAAAAATAACACAAAAACCTAACATTTCAATGATTAAGTTATTTTCTTCAAATGATATTAAAAATAGCAAGATATAGCTGATAATCAAATTCATCTTTGGGAAAAGACAAGATAGGAATTCTTTAAAGCAATGAAAAAACTCAATGTCAGAAAAAGTTATGATCTTCTTTTCTTTGAGGAGATTCTCTAATATTTTCCTTGCAAATATTGTCCATAGGCCCAAACAGTGATTATTAAGCTGTCAGACTGTTTGCCACATTCCCTGTGGAGATGTGCTTGGAGTTACAATCAGCTACACTCTTGACACTAGCTAGAGAAATACACCAATATTCAGACTGAAAGGTTAAAGTCAGTGTCCCAGTTATCTGTTACATTCATTACCTGCTGTGTTTTTTATGCATAGGGTTCTGTTTGTCATTTCTCACTGAAATATCACAGTACAGGAGCACCATGAAATGAAGCTGTCATCATGCACTACAGGCTGGGCTTGAACACTAATCAAGGAGTCTAATCATCTCTCTTCCCTTGAGATATGTGGTTTGGTGCTTCCAGTTTTTCCGTTTGGTTTTCAGATAGTTGCTCACAGATAAAACATTAATCTGTTTTTGTATTTTGAAATGATCCCTGGGAGTGAGTGTTACAGTAAAGATACTCCAGGTTTCATAAAATGACCCTGCTCAACATCTGTTTTGAAACACTTGCAGCTACAAAGAATTACACCCTCAGTGATAAGAACCGTTCACGACCTTGAGATTTTATTTCCTTGTCCATACTGACATTTTGAACCACTGTCAACTTGGAAGAATCAACACTGTCTGTTGAATTGCTATGGATAAATGTAGGCTGTTGGGGATTTTCTTGTAACAAACCTGTGGTATATAGACAATGCTTTTCAGTAAAGGAATGTTCTCATCAACTTGATTCATGGAAAGTTACTCATCTTTCTACCTCAAGGAAAAAAGCGGTGTCTAATGCCTGAGCTATTACATCACATGTGAATAGCTGGTTTGATACGAGGCTAAGTTGTGATAATTTACAAGGCAGTGAAGCCTGCCATGTAATCTGTTCACCTTAATTTGTGTTGTATCTATAAGAAATTCTTTACAATTAACATACTAAGAACATTCTTGTCCTATGAGATGACCTAACACTACTGGCCTTTTCCATCCCTGATTATGCTTGAAGCGCAAGTTACAGCAGATATTCTTGCATTACTAAACTCATTGTCATCACTTGCTTCACTCATTCCATGATATAATATGTGGTATCCTGTGAAAGCACTGTGTTTACACACTGTTATTATGGGGTACTGATGTCAAATTGGGAGAATGCCATTAGGTAAATGCTTAATAAGTTATGAGAAATGCATGGGAAAAAAAAATAATAAAAAAAAATAGATAATGCATACTTGGAAATAAAATACAGATGAAAAAGTGCTACATGATCTTGTTTGGCCTGAGCATTGCCAAAGACAGGGGAAACAGGAATTTGAGTAAGTTTTCTAAGGAATAGGGTACAACTACTGCAATTATTTTTGTGAACACAATTGACTGGGACTGGGACCTTCTGATGTGGCTTAATATCTTTCTCACCTGACATATCCTGCCTTGTCTAATCCTAAGTGTAGGTCAGAGAATCTTGACAAATATTTGTCTAGACAGCCCAATTCCATTTCAGCTTAATGTCATTTTAATATGAGATGTGTTTNTGGGAAAAGACAAGATAGGAATTCTTTAAAGCAATGAAAAAACTCAATGTCAGAAAAAGTTATGATCTTCTTTTCTTTGAGGAGATTCTCTAATATTTTCCTTGCAAATATTGTCCATAGGCCCAAACAGTGATTATTAAGCTGTCAGACTGTTTGCCACATTCCCTGTGGAGATGTGCTTGGAGTTACAATCAGCTACACTCTTGACACTAGCTAGAGAAATACACCAATATTCAGACTGAAAGGTTAAAGTCAGTGTCCCAGTTATCTGTTACATTCATTACCTGCTGTGTTTTTTATGCATAGGGTTCTGTTTGTCATTTCTCACTGAAATATCACAGTACAGGAGCACCATGAAATGAAGCTGTCATCATGCACTACAGGCTGGGCTTGAACACTAATCAAGGAGTCTAATCATCTCTCTTCCCTTGAGATATGTGGTTTGGTGCTTCCAGTTTTTCCGTTTGGTTTTCAGATAGTTGCTCACAGATAAAACATTAATCTGTTTTTGTATTTTGAAATGATCCCTGGGAGTGAGTGTTACAGTAAAGATACTCCAGGTTTCATAAAATGACCCTGCTCAACATCTGTTTTGAAACACTTGCAGCTACAAAGAATTACACCCTCAGTGATAAGAACCGTTCACGACCTTGAGATTTTATTTCCTTGTCCATACTGACATTTTGAACCACTGTCAACTTGGAAGAATCAACACTGTCTGTTGAATTGCTATGGATAAATGTAGGCTGTTGGGGATTTTCTTGTAACAAACCTGTGGTATATAGACAATGCTTTTCAGTAAAGGAATGTTCTCATCAACTTGATTCATGGAAAGTTACTCATCTTTCTACCTCAAGGAAAAAAGCGGTGTCTAATGCCTGAGCTATTACATCACATGTGAATAGCTGGTTTGATACGAGGCTAAGTTGTGATAATTTACAAGGCAGTGAAGCCTGCCATGTAATCTGTTCACCTTAATTTGTGTTGTATCTATAAGAAATTCTTTACAATTAACATACTAAGAACATTCTTGTCCTATGAGATGACCTAACACTACTGGCCTTTTCCATCCCTGATTATGCTTGAAGCGCAAGTTACAGCAGATATTCTTGCATTACTAAACTCATTGTCATCACTTGCTTCACTCATTCCATGATATAATATGTGGTATCCTGTGAAAGCACTGTGTTTACACACTGTTATTATGGGGTACTGATGTCAAATTGGGAGAATGCCATTAGGTAAATGCTTAATAAGTTATGAGAAATGCATGGGAAAAAAAAATAATAAAAAAAAATAGATAATGCATACTTGGAAATAAAATACAGATGAAAAAGTGCTACATGATCTTGTTTGGCCTGAGCATTGCCAAAGACAGGGGAAACAGGAATTTGAGTAAGTTTTCTAAGGAATAGGGTACAACTACTGCAATTATTTTTGTGAACACAATTGACTGGGACTGGGACCTTCTGATGTGGCTTAATATCTTTCTCACCTGACATATCCTGCCTTGTCTAATCCTAAGTGTAGGTCAGAGAATCTTGACAAATATTTGTCTAGACAGCCCAATTCCATTTCAGCTTAATGTCATTTTAATATGAGATGTGTTTTTTTGTTGTCTTCTGAGTACCTGATTATGTACCTGAAAAATAAACTAGTCTTCATTTAAATGTGCAGAAACAGTACAAAGGAGCTGTTGTATGGTTAAGGTAAGACTTGATGTTTTTAACAATACTTTACATTTTGTCCCATGCAGAACACAGACACAAAAATAAGAACACTTTCTGGGAAGTCTTTTACGCATGTCTCCATGGAGATTATCAGGTGGATCAAAGCAAACTCACTTTCTGTTTGAAGGAGGCTGGATGTTACTTGAAAGCTAGAGAGCTGTGCTAGCCATGTGTTATGCTTAACCTAGAAAGCCTATACTTACTGACTTGGTCTTATTAGTTTAAGCATAGTGTCATACCATCAAGACAACAGAGTTCCTGTCCAGCGTGGCTCAGAGAAGCTTGAGTCTGCCCAAATGCGTCCATGTAAGGAAACTTCTGCTTTTATTCTACAAGGTGCACATCTTGAACATCCATGTTTCAGGTCTGCTACCCACTAATTTAGTGCCACAAATGTAACCTTGAATTTCTTAAAACCTTTGTTCAGCTGTGGTCATATTGTGGAGTTGATTAATATCTACAAATGTTCTTCTGGCTCCTACAGGTCTGCCTGGTGTGCCTGGGACTTGAAAACATTGAGTGAGTTATGTATTTCTCTATTTCTCTTTCAATTTAACCTGTATAGCTTGACCAGTGGTTGTGTTCAGCGCATTTCTACTCAATCTGACTCTGCTCAAAACACTGCTGGGGACTGAGGAACACTGCCCTTTTTAACCAGAATCTCAGTTCAGGTACTCGTATACTGTCTCTCTACACTACTCAGTACTTACAATTGAAGAGGCAACAATCATCTGGAAATCTGTTTTCCAACACCTGTTTCATTGCATGGCTTGTTTTTTTCAGCATTTATTGTAATGAGAATGGGTATGGAGAGCAGCTGAGACTTGAGCTGTAGTGGTGGTGACTGGCCTGCCTATTGCAAGGTGGAAGCATTAGGATTCAGTACCACCAGATATAGCATATATCACCAGTCTTTCTTATCATCATTAAAGTCACCAGAATTTCACCTCATAATGTGTTAAAAGAAGAAAGAAAATAAAAGGCTGAACTGTTCAACTGAAGAGAACAAATTGTGTTTACTTCAAGAAAATCTTTATGTTCTCAACAGAAGGGACGAGCCTGTAAAAGCCAGATAAATAGTATTGTAAGGTAGCTGATAAGAATTTAGAAAATATTCTTGTCTTCATTGTTTATTCTTTGCCAGTTTAAGAAATTTCTTATGCAAATGATCACATTCAAGGTAGCCACATTGTAGATGGAAACTGGATTTAATCTTGGAAAGTAGAACAGTAAGATGGTAGATGGAGAAATATATTCTGCAGTAATACAACAAAATTACCACTGGAGTTTGTGCTCTCCTGTCAAATGGTTATGACAATACTACAATATAATGTAAGGATATGGTAACAGAAGACATTTATTCCATTATCACTATTATTACTCAATTCCTGAATGGCTAATAAATGAGGAAAAGAGACCTCTACTAAGTGAAAAATAATTCCGGTTGCAAATTAGTTTGATATCTGGGAGTTTCTTCTGAAATAAATTAACAGATAAAGGGATAGATAATTAAATAAATAACACAGACTTTATCCTGCATGAGGAATAGCATTTTTGTTGTTTTTTGTTGGATTTTTCTTTCCTTCTTTCCACAGGCCACCTAAACATTGACAGTTTAATAAGGTAAATGAATCTGGAAAATACATGGACATCGTTCAAAGAATATATGCTTATTATGTCCCCTGTTGTATCATTATTCTGTGAATCACTATGGTTACTGCAATAAAAAGGTAGATTTTTTTTTCCCCTTTTTGTAACTTAGCAGAATAGGGCATAAATATTTACTAAACAGGACAGAAACAAAACCTCTAAAGTTCTTTTAAACAAATCTCTAATTATGGAACATAGCTCTACTAAATTACATGTCCAAACAAACATTCACTGCTCGGATTTCAGTCATTTCAATGTTCATTCTGTGCTAGAGATAAAGGGAAAAATTCTCTTCTGCAGAGCATGCAGATTTATTTCTCTTTTACTTCTTTGATCACATCTAAGGTTTTTCTGGGTATTATATTGTATATCTAAGTATAAACACTCCTGGGATAGTCAGATGCATGCAAGCTGATTCAATATTTGATGAAATGAAGAGAAAACGCAAGCTTAAAATTATTGACTAGCCTAAAATTAAACAAATAATAACCTGACATGGCAAAATGGAATTCATTGCCAAGATTTCCTTGGCCTCTTGCTCTCCAGCTAATATTAATGTTTTTCAATGTCTATGTCTTGGTTAAAATCTCAGATAGACAATTGCCTTGGTTCCACATGTGTTACATTTTATTGTTATTTAAAATAAGCCGTGGGGACAGACCTTAGAGAACTCTGCATCCATGTGATTTAAAGCAAGCTCAGGTGTGACTAAAGCTCCTACAAAAGGACAATGGTTTCTTCTTTTTCTGTTCCATGTTCCACCCCTTGCTTTGTAACACATTTTTGGCCAGATTCCTGAAACAGCTCAGCCTCTAAGCTCTTTTGAAATCCTGACTATACAGCTCTGGAGTCCAAATGGAGCAAAGCCCATTGCAGAATCCATTCTGAAAAGCATTGGTGTGGCTGGCAGGACAGTGCAATAAAAAACAGCTGCTTGTACGTTGAGAAGTTCCCTCCTTTGGAAATGGCTGTGGTGTGCTGTTCCTAATAGTAACAGCAGAAAGATTAATGTCCTGATGCATATTCCTCTCTGACCAGCAAATCTTAGGACTGGTCACTTGGCTGGACATTCTGTTCTGCTAGCAGGCAGAAACATCAAGTATCAGCTATTAAAATATACCTTTTAGCCTGTGAATACAGCAAATAAAATGCCAAGTTTGGCAAACTGCCTCTGCTTTCACTAACCTTCCTCAGATTCGTGCTTTTTCTCATGGTCATCCCTGGCTCAGAGAAGTATAATTACAACATTACTCTGTGGGGAACAGCCTACAGTTCCTGTTGAATTCAGCAGAATTTTCATGAAGACTCAAACTGTAAGAATGTTTAAATCCTATCTTGCCTCAGTAAGCACACCTGCTGATGACCTTTGCAGGCTTTCTTTCCAAATAGTTATCTAAACAAAAGTGGAGTCGGTTTTGTTAAGTGCATCCTCTTAAAGCACCTGCTGGCTTGCAATCTGTGGGAATAAAACCAAGCCTCTTTCAAGGGAGAAGCACACACAAGTTGCTGAAATCTTCATATGCTGTCATCTAGTATTAAATCATAGCTACTACAGGATATTGTTTGTAGTTTAGATCCCTAAAACTACTAATAAATCACTGAAGTGCATAAACTTGTCAGTAAATGCTACAGAGCAATTCTGTAAGAGGGACTTGTGACTCTACTGGCATTGAAATTACGCAAAGATTGCTTGTAAAACAATTCACTGGTTGAAAATGGGGGAAGCCCTAACCAAAAAAGCTATATAATTAGTCATTTTTTTATTACGCTGTGTTTGCGTAATTCCTCTCCCTGAGGGAGGTGTAGAACAGGAAGGAGGATGGCCTTTGGCTGCAGAAGTGCAGGTAATAGTATTGGCAGTAGATACATTTGAATATTTCATGGTTGCTAACAAGCAAAAAGTATAATACCCAAGATGCAATAAATAAGAACAGCTTGAAAACACCCCTCGCACTGTTTCTCTCCATCTGTGTAATGTTACTGATGAATTCATATATTTTGCATTTTTACAAAGCCTTAGATTATGCAAAAGATAATCTATTTAGAGATTTTCTCTTCTTTGGGATTTATTTTTCTTCACACTGTAATAAAAACAAAAATGCTGATAATAAAATTAAACATTATAGTAAACCTCTGGAGCGGATGTCTCCAGAAAAGGCCAATCTTATGTCAAACTAATTAAGGCAACTAAAAATACTCAAAGCTGTCTCTGTGCAAAAATAAAAGAATGTTCCTTTGCTTCCTGAGCTAATTTTCCAAAATGGCTGTCTGTTTCCTGAACTAGTTTGAAATAGTATGCTCTGGTCAAGATTTTAAGCCAAGTCTCTATCAAGGTACTCTCACCTTTTAAGGTATTCTTCACCCTGGGTCATGACTCTACACTTGTGGTAAATGGAGGTGATAATACTAAATGGACAAGTTTTTGCAAAAGAGAAGCTTAGCTTCTTTGTGTCAGAGAGTATTCACACACACTCCTTCGAGACCACTTCTAGAGCAGAGAGTGTATTTATGTGATAGCCTGGTGTGCCTGATGCTCAACCTTAATGTCTTCAGGGACATTGTACAGCTGGAATTAACTAGTGTTACCCACACAGACAAGCTCTGGCCTAAGAGGGATCATTTGTCAAAACTTGGCTGGCCTTTATTCATAAGCTGCTAGCATGATGTTTTTGGTCACGGGCCAAGTGATTTAATGGTGCTTTTCCATAAATGCTTTTATATGAATCTGAATTTATCCCAGAAGGACCAAGTTCTACAACTTGTCCAGAAAACCCTAACAGATTTGTATAAGCAATGGCACTGCTAAGATTCAAGGGGCTCACACCTGGAAGTCTTGCAAGCACATGCAGTGTGCCAGTATCAGAGTGAACAAAGAAACTCATGCATTATCTTTTAGCATGGTTTTAAAAAGTGAGTTGAATCAGGGATGTGGATAACTTGAGTTTGTAAAGCTGAGAATCCGCACTGTAGAAACATACCAATGCTGAGAGTCATTAGTGCCTTTGTTCTGTCAACTTTGTTATGCCAACTGTTTTTGTGGGCAAATACAGTTATTAAAAGCAGAATTCAGATAAATTTAGCAATCTTCTTTTGTGTGAAAATCTTTGGCAAATCCTTGATTTTTCTGCTATTTTCATTATGGGGGCCATTTCCAAGTTGCTACAGAAGCCAAGGCCTCTGAAACGTATGTCCACTGTTTTTAGTTATGATAATATTGCAGTTGAACTATACATTAAAAAATCAAGGAAATGCTATGCTTCAATGATTTTTTTTCAAGCAATAATTTTAATCTTGTATTAATTAAATGTTCATTGAAGCTGGAAGCTTAAAAAGAACTTGGATATGAACCAGACGTAATTTCCATTACCTCTCTGTCTTCCTAGTCCCCTTAATAGAACTGTTAGGGTTTTAGGCGGAAGTTCGTTATGGTGTCTGTGGTGTTTCTTCATTAGTAGATCCATCTTACTGTGCTGTAATTAGAGTACTAACCATTTTTTATTTTCATTGAAACAGTAACCCATGAGAGAATATCATCAGATGGGATGATGACTAGTCAGCCACGCCTCCAAATGCTTTACCATATACTTTGTCTGGGCCATGGGTGTTCAACCTTTTCGCTTGCCTGGGCCATATTGAGTGAAGAGTCCTATTGAGTTTTTGGCTGATGTTTGGTTGTTGCTGAGTGATGAGTGCATGTCTGGGGCCAGGCCAGGTCACTCATCAAGTATGAGCTGCTGCCATGATGGCATGGCTGCAGGGGTAAGGCTAACTACTAGCTATCCTGAGCCCCACGTGGCTCACAGGCCTTGGGTTGGACATTCCTGATCTAGGCCTATTAAAGGAAAGTCCAAGGTTAAGTACTGAACTGAAAAAAGTCAGCAAGCGCTTTCAACAGTATTGCAGTTTCCTAGAACTGGCTCGCATGCATGGAGATTAACTATATGCTTTTTGACCTAAGGTAACTGGCCTTAGCAGTACTCTGGCAAGTTTTGCCTATGGCTGTCCTGGAAACAAAGGTCCTGGAGACTGTAGCTCAGAAACATCAGTGTGAGTTACATGTGAGCCAGCTCAGGCTAAGAAGCAGTTTAGATGGTTTCACCCCATCTAATACATACTTCCACTTTGCCTGTATCATTGCACTTTGATGTCATGCTGAAGTCACTTCCTGTGTAAAATGATGGAAATTAGTGAAAGAACTTCATACAAGTTGAGATAATAAGAGAGTGTCAGTTCCTCAGAGGTAATATTTTATTTTCTCACATGCCAGAATTGCTCTAGTAGTACAGCCATTCATAAAATAAATATTTTTTTCTCCCATGAAGATCAAAGAAAAAACACAGAAATATGTGAACAGTCCCAAGAACTTCACATTAATTTTGGTAGATTTGTTAGGATTTTGGCTATGAATATAAAATACAAATATGAGGAAGATCCTGTTGTAATCACTGACTTAAAGCCTTCGCAACTACTTCACGGCAGGGATGAATATGTGACTTCTAAAGGATGCAGTGGCTTTCCTGACACATGTAATTATAGCAGGTAGCTAGCTGTTAAGGACAAGGAGTTATTTAGAAACTATTTTGTATTTTCCATAGCTTGATAGAGCCTCATGAAGTCCATAATCCTTTGATTTCATTGGAATGCAGTGCAGCTTTCTGTGAATGAAATTAAGATGCAACAGTTTTTGTTTTTTTTTTTTCTGCCTTTATATTCAGTGTAGGCTTTATAAACTCTTCAAAAAAAGATTGTCTGTTTATTTGTTTTTGTTTGTTT
>VXAB01002317.1:75574-85783 GCA_013399175.1 Odontophorus gujanensis | reverse complement strand
TTAATAATATTGTTGTTGTTATTAATAATAGTAACAGTCTTTATACACTGAACTTTTACAGGAGGAAATGTACACCTCCCTTTGCCCTTACCACTAACAAAGGAGTTCCAACAGTCTCTGCAGCCAGAGACAAAAATAAAGAAACCTTCCAGATGCAGGTAGCCATCTCAAGAATATAGTTACAGTGGACCCTGTGAATCTTCTCTCCTATCGACAGTTTGTCACACTGTTCACTTGTAGTAACAACAAGGCGAGCCAAACAGTTGATCAGACTGTTAGTTTGTACCAGAACTCCTTCCTCTAGAGAATATTCAGGCAGGGAGGTGAACATGCAGAAGAATGTTTAAATTAAAAAATAAATAAATAAAAAATGCCCTTAAACCCAAAAGCTGAGGACATTGTGATGGGAACAACATTCAGTTTATAGCTCAGATTCAGTGTACAAAAAGATCCAGAAACTCAGGCATCTGTAATAATTGTCAAGTCCTCTAACCGGCAGAGGCAAGTTCTGTTTTTCACTGCGACAGATATACTGGGTACATGCAGTCAGGTACACAAGAGAAACAGGTTTCCATGACACCAATACAAAGGCTCACAATGGATGCTCATGGCAGCAAAATTAAAAGAAGCTGATAATTTACGCTTTCTCACTCACAAATGCAGTATCATCAGTACTAGATAAATTACTGAAAAAGCTGTCAAATGAGCTGCCTTATAGGTATGATCACCATTTTGCTAGTTGAACAGCATTTGAACAGCTGTTCCTTCAGTGCTCTCTGGCATGATTGCTTGATAGAAGTTATAATGTGACTCCTCTTTCACTAAACATTCTTTAATGTAAACCCTTGTTATAATTCTGTCGCTCACTTGGGATATTTGTGCTTCAATTCTGCTCGCATACAAATGATAGGAGAAAAGTCTCTCCTTTGCTGGGCCATGTATGTCTTTAAGACTAGGAGTTCAGAATAGTGTTCTATGTTCATTCACATTTTAAAATTTTGGTAAACAAACTAGGAACAATTTTTAAATATCTTATCTTAGCAAGTAGGCAGGGCTAATCACCGAGTGGCAAACCTGAATGGCAGCCAAACCTATCTATAGGAACTGGAGATAATTCCGGGGAGATTCTTGTGCTGGGATTAAATGGAGTCAGTGAACCTAGAGAGATTTTAAGCACACACAGCCCCTGTGTGTCCATTTCTAGTTCACATGAATTTGTACTGCAGTTGGAGTGGCCTGGAGGGAGGGAGGGAGGGAGGGAGTTTGAAACAGGAGACTCGAGGGTTTTTCCTGTTTTTCAGCTTCTAATCAGTTAACAGTTGGTTAAGCTGCAGTACCTTTTTAGAGCCATAAAACCTTCTAATGCATTCACTGGCATTTTCATTGCTGCTGTCAAGTCCTCATGTTTCTAATCCAAAAGGCTAGGTACTATTGAGCTTTTCATTAACAATGAGCCAAACCAAAAACAAAGATCTAAAATACCTTTGATTTCTGGGTGTACAAAGTACAGTTATGAAAACACCAGTCCAGTCTGTTTTCTATGTCGCAGTCAGATCTGGCTGAGTTTGGTTTCCTGTTATGTTTTTAAGTTGTATCTGCTCAAAGTAGAACATCTGGGATCTCTGCAAATGTGTGAGGTGGTTTTTCATGGCTGAAAAATCTCCCAGACTTTGGTCTGTTAGAATCCAAAGCCAGATTCACATCACAGCCCAACTAGGCCTTGAAATGTGAATATTAACCAAAAAGTAGTTTTGACCTAGATGTCAATCCTTAAGCTGTAATACTCAGTGAAAAGCCAGGAAATCGAACAGCTGAGTGCGAACACCACCACTTTTACAGCTCCACAATCACCTATTTCAGCTTGAGTCTGTTGGTTTTCAAGAAGCATGATACATGGTTTAACCATTAAAGTAAGGATGTTAATTCAGTCTTCTCTTGACTCTGATGAGTGCCAGTATGACTGGATACGTTACTTATCCCAGTGAATACTTTTATTCATACAGAGTCAAATCACCAATGGACTCAAACTAATCCTTTAGCCAGGCACGAAATGGATTCACCTAGGATGTCTGATGTCTGACTTTAGCCACTGCTCACTGGAGGCTCTTCTACAAGTCATATATTCTAAACAACAATCAGAGTGATCAGTGTTGGCTAACAGGATGTATTAGGTGGAAAGTGGAGTCCAGCTTCTCATTTCAAACACTGAAAAAGTTCTGCTGAAACTGTAACTTCTTGCAGGAGTTTCATACCAAACAAGTCAGGATTTTTTATGGAGAACTGACCTTGCTAAACTATCCTTGATCAACCATACTGCATGAATGCTGAGACTTACATTCCTGACCTCTTTCAAGGTTCATGATTAGATTATTTGCTAAGAATGGACGGCACATGACAGTATTCCATTGCAGACTGGGCCATTTATCTGACATGGGAAAGTAGCTATGTAATATCAGATATGTCAGTACTAACAAATACACCAATAACTTTAAACTGATAAAAATGCTGGGCTGGAAAATTAGGTTCTTAATGCTCTTTAGATCAAAATTAGGAAGATAAATAAATCCAGCCTCTCTCAGTGGGAACCAGTTCTCAAATCTTCAGAGCTAGGTTTGCTTCAGAAACTACACAGGTGAAAGCTTGCAGACAGATGCCAGATACAAAAATGCAGAGACTGATAGATACATGTGCCCATAATTTTTTGGTCAGGAGTCTACAGTCTGCTAGTCCAATTTGAAGACTGTACAGAGTAGAGCAGATATTTAAAGAAATCAGAAAAGACCAGCTGCCTAACTTCTGATGTTTTTTTGTGAGTTAAGAAGCTTTGAAGGTAGCAGCTCAAAAAAAAGGACATGTATTTTCATGGACTTAGAGGCACATAAACCAAGGTATGTATTACCAAGTACAGGAGCGCCTTTGAGATTCTGAGTTCAGGTCTGTTCCTCAGGTGTGTCCTGATTGTGTATCAGGGCAGAACACCACCTCCCCATGCGGGCTCACTGCCACAGAACAAGCTGGGTGTATGAGTGGGGCTGCTTTGGCCAGCTCCAGCTAGCTCCTCTGTGAGCAGCTGGAATACAAAGATTTGAATACATTCAAAAAGGCTTCACTCTTTGTTTTTGACTGGAGACAAACCAAGAAAACCTGATCTGGGAATTCCAGTTACATGCAATAATGATGGGACACAGTGATAAAGTTTGGATAGATTCACTTTCTGAGCTCCAATACAACTTTTCTGGGAAACTCCTACATCTGTCTGTTTCACTTGTGCAGCTTGCTACCTTTTTACTGAATCACTGACATGGACTTCCTGGGCTTCATAAGAAGTCTGTGGCAGTTGTTGCTTTTCAAGGTATCTTTTTGTTTTTGTTTTTGTTTTTACAATTTTCAAGGGACAAATGAATGTTTCAAATGTGGGGAAGGAGCATGTGGAAACAAGGACTATTCGGTGGTGTAGCCTGGCTCAGTAGTCAGCTTATCTTCAGAGCTGAGGCCATGTTATGGATTCAGCTAAATGATGCCAAGTGAGCCCAGGTGTGCCCACAGACCCACAGTCACACTGCCTGCAGCACAGACATGCTGAGGAAGCATTCACACATATGCTGCTACATGAAAGTAAGGGGGAAAAACAGGTTTTGAATTGCCACAGCTCACCACCTTCCCTAATAACCAATACAAAGAGGTTTCTAGAAAGGCCTTGTCTGTGGATGTGCTCTGCCATATATGACAGTAAAAGGAAAAATCTTGTGAAAACAAGTTCTTAGTGAGGCTTCAATAGCAATCCCCTCCCCTCCCATGTGTTCAGCTGTTTTGAATCACCATTACCCAGGGGCTGTCACACAGAGCTGAACAACACCTGCACATGCAGCAGTGTGACTTTCCTTGGCCAAAGACGAGGGGAGCCCAGGCCCTGGATGCACCCTGCTGGAAGCCCATGTGGCCCAGCCAGATAAGGGGCATTTTCTCCAAGATGAGGCCTCACTGAACTCTGCCTGCCAAGAACACTTTGGGAAGAAGACTACAACAAGGTTTCGGTTTTAGAAATACTGCTATTTAGTAAGACATATTTTGAAACTGCTTCATCATTTAGATGTGCGTCTTTGTACACCAGCTGGCATTTTTTTTTCCCAATCATTCTATCCTCTCTTCCCCTCTGAAATACTCACAACTCTGCAGGAGAGTGGTTGTGCACATGTATTCACCTGTCATCTCAGTCTGTCTTCACCTAGGAGGACTGTTCTCTTGTTCAGAAGCCTCCAGCTCTTACCATAAATAGGTACAATACTGTGAACCCATTCTGAGGGCCTTATTCTCATGCCTTGAGGACTCTTGGTGCTCATGGATTGTGTGACAGTCTAGGGATTTCTTGTTTACATTGCCTGTTATCAGTACAGCAACAGCAGTTTGCATAACAACTTCTTCTCTTCCATATCAGGTTTCCTTAAGCGTCTCCCCAAAATGTTGTCCCTGGCACTGACCCTAATCCCACTTGTCACTGTACCTACTGAAACTGCTGGAGCTCTGCAAAGCCAGGTCTTCCATTTCACTGAACAGGGAAACTCTCTATGCCAGACTTTTCCTGGCAGACCATTCTCTACTGAAAGACTCAATTTAACTGGGGTATGCCAGCTGCACCCAAAAATACCAAAGGGTCTGCTATCTCCTTGAATTTTCTGTATAGCTGGAGAATGAAGAATCTCACCCAGGTCTCCTGACATGTGGTAGAGCTCACGTACCTTATAAGTAACTTGACTGAAGTCATTCCTATTTTATTTTTTTCATCAAAATATCACAGCCCATGATCCTGACCATGGATCAACTGGGAGGAAAGAAAGTTAAGTTCCATAAGTTTCCCCTGGATAAGGAAGGAAATGCATGCATGGTGACTAACAAACTGATCTCACTTGGAAATACCCAAACTACCTTCACCCATGCCTTTACTTACAGCTGATCACATAGCTTGCAAAAGATCAAATGATTCACCAGGAGACGGGTCTGGGGCTGACACACACAAGCTGTTGGTAGGCACTAGGATGCCTGAGGCAGGTGCTGATAAGCCAGGTCTGAGGCAGCGTTAGGGCTTGCTATGGAGATGGCAGAGAAGTTGGCAGGGCATGCATGTAGCCCACCATTACATGTCCAAGGAGGATATGGTCTGGCATGTTTTTCAGCTTGTCACTTTCAAAAACCTACTGATCTTCCCACCCCTGATTATGCCTTATCATTGACAGGAGCAGAAGATACCACAGATGGTACTGGAAAGATATAAGCTGAAACTCCTATCAGCAGGGAAGAAACTGTGTTCACTTAACTTCAGCTGCCTTCAATTTGCAGATCTCCTACCAACCATTTCCCGGGCTCCCCCTCCAGTCAGTGGAGTGACTGCAGAGCATGATTCACCACATCCTAAGAATAGAGCCTGAGGTAGGTGGGGTGAGTCACCCTGGGGAATTGCCTGTCTCTCCCTGTAATGAGAGCTCTGCCAGATGACTTTGATTGCAAGCCGTTCTTTCAGGTGCTTAAAATTAGAGATGAATTCCACCTCAAAATGTTCAGCCTCACTGCTTTCCTGAAACAAGGAAGAGCCAGAGCGTGTTCTGGCAGGGAATAGGGACTGACAGAGCCACGGATAAAAACCTGTTTTTTCAAAGAATTATCAGGACGCTTCTGGTCATCTGATCGCTGTTCAGAGGTTAAAGTGCTGGTGCCCACAAAGATTATCTACGTTTGAATAGCTGCTGATTGACTGATACTTGTTTACCCAAAAAGTCCCTGCAAAGTTTCTATTTTTGGTGGTTTATATATTTGAGGACGTAGGTCCTCCAAGAGAGGTTTGAAAGAAACAGACATAAAAAGAGAGAAAGAAGGAAAGGAAGAAAGAAGGAAAGAAAGAAAGAGCAAAAGAAAGAAAGAGAAAAAAATGACCACCAAGTCTTATGAAGAAAGCAGAGAGAAGTGGGAGTGTGCTTGTCTGCAGGTGACAAAAATAGAATGACATTTTTGAAAACTGTTCTTTTCAGTCTGGCAAGCGTGATACAAGTATCAAACAGCATATGAGAGAGGACAGAAAGCCACTGGTCTGTAGATTTCTGCAGATTATGATCAACCAATCACAATGTGTCTGAGGAGCTGATAATGGGAGATGTGTGATTCATGACCATAACCTTCAGTTTAGATGCGGATCTCTGTCTTACAGAAGAGCTTGTGTTGCTTAATATATGCTTTGTGAGCAGGAAAAAGATAACTGTGGTGTCTATTTAAAAGAATCAGCTTACCAATTGACAGAAACTGCAAAGTGTACGTTCATCAGAGATCTAACCCCACTTTCTGTTATAGTGGGTTGAAAATCTGGTATAGCCTTTAATCTGTATTTCTTGTAAGAAACTGTAAGGACCAGTGATCAAGTTGTGAAAATTAGTAATTTCCACCCATGGTACCTGAGTGCCTCAGTCAGAGAGTATTATGTGACTACAGTGAGCAATACGTGGATTTTGGAATGGAAGCCCTGGGAATGGGAATCTCCTTATTCTTCTAGAGGGACTGGCTGGCTTTCCCCAGGGGACTTCTAAAGGCAAGATGTGGATGTGCTTAAAAAATTCTAACAGTGTATTTCAGCCTTAACTTCCCCGTTCTTCACTGTCACCCTAGTTATCACAGCCGGGGCAGGCATGAAGTGCTGAGTTACCTCCAGCTGAAGGGTTGTTAGACTAACTTGATGGATCTCAATAACCACACTCATTCGAATACCAGAAGAAACAGAACTTCACCTGCAATGTCAAAGGCAGATGCACTGCTCTTGCAAGAGTACGAAATTAGCAGAACTATCATTCTGCACAAGACTATTTTGGAGCTAGTCAGCTACTTCATTCATTTCTGGTAAACAGACATCTTAGTCTTTACTGAAGCCTCAACAACTGAAATGCTTTTTCAAAACAACTTTTATTCTGCTTGAAGACTTATTACAATTTTTAAAGCAACTTAAAAACAAGACACAGCTCCATCAACTCTATAGCTTGAACAGAATTTCAAGGAGACATGTTTTCACTGTTGCCTTGTGAAGGCAATTCACAACCCACTTCACCCTCCACCTCCTTGAAGACCATTTTAAAACAAAGTAATCTTAATGTTTTAAAGACATTTAACAGAACAGAGCTTTATTTTAAAAAACAAGAATAAAACAAAAAAAATAGCAGCATCTTGGGCAGCTAATGCAGTCTCATTAGGACAAGCACAATGTAACGTTACCAATTCCCCCAGTCCAGTTTTGCCTTCCACTCAGCAAATACAACACAATTCTACATAAAATGTTGCATTTTGGAACCGTCCTATGGGAGGCATTGTGTTTTGAGCTGCCCATTTCTAAAAGTGACCCTGAAAAAAAATACTATCAGGATTCACTTTCCCAACTTAATACCATGCATAGCAAAAGCACTGTGTGAAAATCGGCGTAAGTTTTCCCCATTAGAAGCATCTGCATGTTTTCCCAAGCGTTATTATTTCATTGCCAATTACAAGACAAAGCCATTTCTTTACTACAGAACAGTTGACACCAAATAGAAAATTTGAAGATTTGGTTTTACAGATTTTTTGACAAGATTTTTTATATAACTGAACTATACAGACAAGCTTTTTTCTTTTTAGAAAAAATAAACAAAACAAAAAACCACCACCAACAACACAGAAACTGTATTTGGAAACATGCTGCACCCACAAAAGTCTAGTGCGTTTGTGTCTTACACAAAAGTAATGATATCACTTACTGAATTCAGCAAATTGATCACATTTGGTGAAAATGCACCTATACTGAGATCTATTCATATATAAACACAGCAAGTGTGTGCGCATATGCACAAGATGCACACATGCAATATCCCCAAACAGAAACTCCTAATTTTGCTTGTGGGTGTTGGTTCTCTGTGTTTTGCCTCATACCTTTCAAAACCCTTGCACAACTGCTGCTGAAGTGCAGCAAAACTCAGGGATTAAAAATGAAATCAAAAATTCCCCAAAGAACAAAAAAATAAAATAAAATAAAAAAGAAAAAAAACCCCAAACAATTCCCACCTTTCAATCATAACAGGTGGAAGAAGTACACGTCAACAGAAACACAGAAAAGCAATGTGTTTCTTCGGTCATATCCACGTGTTGTTTTGCTGTTGTTTTTTGTTTATTAGTTTAAGATCAAATCAAAACTGGAGTGAACAGTATGGTACATTAAGGACAAACTCTGCAGTGAATAGGGCCTTTGGCAGGATGCAGCTCTGTGCATTAAGGAGGGAGGGAAATACAGAGGCCACACAATATTTAGGTACCAAAGAAATCCCACTCATGCCCACTTTGAGGGCGTAAGTGATCCTTGCAAATTGCACAGACCCTGTGTAGGCAGAACTTCCCTTAACGAAGCCCTAAGCATTTATCCCCACAACATAGTGCTTATTTCTCATTGTTGCTTGTGCAATAAAAGCAAGTGCCAAATTTGCACGCACACTATTTTTTCTCTGCTAGAACCACAGATGAAGTGAAGTAGTACAGCACAACAGGAACAAATGACATCCCATACTGGGCTGGGCATGCTAAGGATATGGCCCACTGACACAGCAGAGGTTTACTTAATATGAGGAAAATCAGATCCAAATGCATTAACTACTATGACATTTCTTGAGAAATACAAAGTGAAACATCCATTCAGATTACACATATTTTGCTTATAGAGAAAAAAAAAATACAACTTTACTTGTAAAATATTCAACATTCAAAAATTAATATATGTCTGAAGAATACCTTGGATTGCTACAAGTGTTAAGTTGTACATTGAGCTAATTTGTAACTTCAAGCCCAGTAGTATGACTGTCATGCTAGAGCAATTGTTGGTGTTTTTCATAGTAAAAAACTTATTAGAATACCAACTTTACATGGTTCTATTCTGAGAGGCCTGAAAGGAGAGTGGAATGCGTGAGGGAAGGGACGAAGATTAAAATTCTATTCAGAAAAAAAAAATTCAGAATAATTTTGCAAGTGGTAACTATCCTGAAACATGAATGTTGGTTGAATCTTGTTTCCTGATATAGATTCTAGCAAGAAAATACATCTATAGGAAAGCAAAGACAACCTACCAAAAAAGCACAAAATCCAAGTAAAAATAAAAGATTTACAGCCTCAAAAATGAAGGGATAATGTAAAAAATAAAAGACAATATAAAAACTACTGGAGACCTGCAAATTCTTATTATTTCCAACACCTTAAGAAGCACTGCATACTTGGAATCAAACCACATGTATCTCTAAAGCAGAGCTGTTATGAGACTTCTCCATGGAACTTACTCTTCTGCAAATCCCCTAAATAGCAATGGATTTTCCCTTTCAATCTTTGGAAAGAGTAAGTTCATATTCTTGCTTAGTCAAAACTTTTCCATTATTTCTTAGAACTTCATTACTTTACCAATTTGCAGTAAGTGAATTTCTGCAACAATCATGGCAAAACATGGCCACTGCAAACCATCCACAGTGAACTGTCCCAGAATTACTAATAAATTTACTTCAGTGGAGTTTTTGTTTGTTTCCTTTAACTGAACCATAACTCTGAAAATCTCTGGAGCTTGAAATTACAGAAGTGTTCACTTTGATATTCCCTCAGTCTACAAAGTTATGAAAACAAATACAAAGTGTTAATTAGGAAAGCCTTATCATTTTCAAAACAGATGTTTTCCAGTTGTAATTCACTCTATGTTGTATCCAATTGTTCTACGTAAAGATGAGAAAATTTTTTCAGAACACTAATACAAAAAACAAACTTCGGCAACAGTTTAGAGAAACTTCCTTCATATGAAATGAAAATACCTTGACATGCTGACAAAAATTCTGCCACAGTAGATCAAGATGTCATTTATTTGCTACGAAGCATGATTTCACTGTGAAATTCAACCTATCTAACCCAGTAGCCAAATTTTCCCGTTTTTCTGCAGTCATTATCAGAGAAGGATACACAATTTTTCATCTTCTAAATATAAAGACAATCATGACAGAAGTTCAAAATGCTTCAAAAAGCAAATATAGCGTGGTACCGCAGTCTAAAGATATCTCTGAAACAATATTGTTGGAGTCTATGATATTTTGTAAGGTTCATATACTTTTTATTGAATAAAGCAGCTTTGAAGCTTATCAGGCACTGCCCAACAAAATATTTAGTCAAAAAAAAAAAAAAAAAAAACAA
>VXAB01002317.1:52935-75520 GCA_013399175.1 Odontophorus gujanensis | reverse complement strand
AAAAAAAACCAACAAAAAAACAAAAAAAAATGATGAACTTTTAAAAATTGGAGCTAATAGCTCAATATTCTGTACAAAGAAAACTGTAAAATATTTCATAGTTTTAATTATGAAGCCAACTCTCGATGACTTCCTGTACATTAAAAAAAATATATCATCAGGAAAAAAAAAAGACAGTAAAAAGAAGGCAAGGAAAGAAGAGAGAAAAACAAGCTTAACCTGTAGACATGCTCAAGAGAAGACTACAGCCTAAAGAAAATTCAGTATTGCATAGCATGGTCTAAGAATTCAGCTTTCAGCAAACAGAAAACGGAAAATAGAAGCAGTTTGGTATTGATAGTTTCCATCAATGATAGTTAGCCATCCAATACTATGTACACTATTATAGACTGTATGCCATTGAAAGACCTGTTTTCTTAAAACAGGATTTTTAAACGTCTAAGCAAAACACTTTCTGGCACTTCACTATCACGATTTCTCCTAACAGCACACTGTAACTGAAGTCCTTTAAAGTGTCCCTTATAAATGAAAGTGCCATTCTGCTACATGTCATTCACCAGAAACCAAAAAATCCACAATGCTGTGTGTTTGGATCCACTGAGTGCAGCAACTCCAAATCCAAGCCAGGTCGTGACCAAAGAATTCCAATAACTGAATGAAAAGACCTCTTAAACCTTGTGTCTGCAGAATCCAATGTTCTAGCTGGTAAAGCTTCAGAAGTGGTCGTAAACAAGCACCATGGTCAAAGGCCTCTATGTCCCTGCAGGGAGATCAGGTTAGGATTTCTCACTCTTGTGTTTTCCATTTCTCAATTGGGAAAAAAAAAAAAAAAGTAAAAATAAAAATAAAGCACTTCAGATCAGAAACATACGTTCACAGCTTAATACTGTGATCTCTCCCACTGCAGTTGTGAAGGAAAGCTCTAGTCCCATCTGAAGACAGACAGCTTTGACACTGCAGCTCAAATTCTTGAGTAAGGCTGAAAGGAGCCTTCTTTCTCCAGAGGCCTCAATGTTGTCAAATATCTTCTTTAGAAAAAAACCAAACAACCCAGAGTATTAAGATCTTCATCGCCTCTGCTGTGCATATACTGGGTAGGCTAGTGTGACATTAAGAGAGTCATTGTGCTGCACAAGTGATGTGTGCTGATAATGTAGCACCAGTTCTTTGAGAGAGTTGTACAAGTTATATGGCTCTGCAAATCCATACCCAGTAGGTGTTTTGTTTATCACACAGTGCTTCACTTCTCCATCCACCCTAAAGAGGAAAAGAAACAACCAGTTTTTAGTTTCCCAATACAGCAAAATTAAGCTATAAAGTAAGGTGTTGGCAAGAAACCTTAAAATGCTCATTACTACATAGCACTCTTATCACAGACTCATAGAATCACCAAGGTCATCCAGTTCAACCGTCCATCCGTCAGCAGAATCACCTCTTGTCTTCTGTGGTAGGATCACAGAATCATAGAATGGCCTGTGGTGAAAGCGACCTCAAAGATCATCTAGTTTCACCCCCCCTGCCGTGGGCAGGGTCGCTAACCACTACAGCAGGCTGCCCAGAGCCACATCCAGCCTTGCCTTGAATGCCTCCAGGGATGGGGCATCCACAACCTCTCTGGGCAATCTGTTCCAGTGCAGCACGACCTTCTGAGTGAAAAACTTCCTCCTAATATCTAACCTAAATCTCCCCTGTCTTAGTTTTAAACCATTTGCCCTTGTCTGTCACTATCAACCTATGTAAACACATTCCCCCTCCTGTTTGCACGCTCCCTTCATGTACCGGAAGGCCACAATGAGGTGTCCCTGGAGCCTTCTCTTCTCAAAGCTAAACAAGCCCAGTTCCCTCAACCCTTCCTCATAGGAGAGGTGCTCCAGCCCTCTGACCATTTTAGTGGCCCTCCTCTGGACCTGTTCCAAGAGCTCTGCATCTTTCTTGTGCTGTGGGCCTTCTGCCTGGACATAGTGATCCAGATGGGGCCTCACAAGAGCTGAGCATAGGGGGCAATCACCTCCCTCTCCCTGTTGACCACCCCTTTTTTAATGCAGCCTCGGATATAGTTGGCGCTCTGGGCTGCAGGCACGCACTGCTTGCTCGTGTCCAGCCTTCTCGTCCACCAGGACCCCCAAGTCCTTCTCTGCAGGGCTGCTCTCCAGGAGTTCTTCCACCCGTCTGTATAAATACCTGGGATTGCCCAGCCCATGTGCAACACCTTGCACTTGGCCTTACTGAACCTCATTAGGTTCACACAGGCCCATTCTCTATCCTGTCCAGGTCCCTCTGGATGGCTTCCCTTCCCTTCAATGTACTGACTGCAATGCTCGGCTTGGTGTCATCTGCAAACTTACAGAGGGTGCACCTGATTTGACTTGGCAAAAGCTTAGGTTTAACCCAAATTCCCAGGTGCTGTGCTACTTCAGGGAGACAGGAAATAGGCAGGATTTAGTAGCTTCAGATAAATGAGTTATTCCATGCCCCATGTTCCTTTCTTCATGGCCTCAAGACTGGCTGATCTGCTTCTAAACCATAAGATCCAATGGAAACCACGAATATGAAAATATATATCTGCCCCTTGGTCAAGGCACAGCATTTGAGCTGCCTCAAAGGTTGTTTATGTCTTTCACAGGTTAGAGTACATACACAACAGAGCAGGCATAGCAGCCTTGTTTGCTGCTCTCTCGAACAAGGAATGTTCCATCTCGCTTTCCCCGCAACAGATTTTCAGCTTGGCTTCTATTGATATTTCCCACATTCCATGTTCTCTCATCGTGATGAGGCAAGTCTTCATCATCATCCACCATAGAGTATTGGCTGTCAAAATATGACAAAATATGTTTGTGAAACATGTTGCAGAGCTACATGCAAATTGTTGGAGCAACAAAGTAGATCTCCTTTTATATTACTTAGGAAAACATTACATTGCTGGTTAGTAGCTTGCCTCCCAGACAGAACTAAGCGTGTAAATCATGTAATACTGTAACATTTCACTTGCTGAATGAAAGTAAAACTTAAGGCCCTTGTTTCTTTTAAAAATACTAAAGTGGATTTGAAGAAGGACATAAAAAGGATATGATTTTATCTTTCAGAATACGCAGTAAGCACTTCAGTGCCTCTACAATTGCCCCATGTTTTGGTGAACAGCAAGCCCAGTGAAATCAACACCCACTGAATCAGCTTTATTTCCAAAAATCAGAATACTTGGTCAGCAGTGAAAAATCATGCAATGTATCGATTACATCTACTGCTTTTGAAAGCTATGACTAGTAGTACAGGTAGACAGATTAATTATTCATATGAAAGTTGGCTTTGTGGAAAGGGTTAAATAGTAGAAGATTCTCTTTTCTTACAAGCAGACTATAAAATATGTAATATAGAACCTCCTTTACCAAGATAGTCACCCCTACAAAGCTGATTCAGACTTTTAAAGAATTCATTGAGATAAATCCATGAAAGAAGATGCCTCTGCTTCAGCTATATGGCCACCACCACTTCAATATTCTACAACTCAAGAGCTGCCTATCTATCAGCAGCCTGCAGTAGTGGGCCTCTTCCACTCAGTTTACAATCAGTCTTTCTGAAGAACCTCCAAGTAGCCCATGAAGATCAGCACTCTCACACAGATACAACTCTTTGAGAAAGAAGGGTTCCTTTGTTTCAGGTGAATTTCTATACAGCTTTCTTATCCCATCGTACTCCTTTCATTCAGAAAGATATTCTAATGCATTCAGTAGTGGCTATATTTTCAGCACCTAGAAAGATTCCTATTTTTACTGCTGCTTATTATAATCATTTTCTCTGCTTTGCAACTTCAAATTTGCAAAGTCAAATTAAAAATTTTGTCAGCAGAAATCTGAGTTCTTAACAGATTCACTGACAAGGACAGTCTCAGAGACAAAGGAAATGAAGATTTTCTTTAAGCAGTTTCACTTTTTGATGTTATCTAATATAGGATACCACCATAGTATCAACAACTGGAATTTGGAAACAGCACCTAAAAGACCTTCTGAACAATTTATCCAATTATTTGACATCCCTCTAAGGTACTAACACCTTATTCTTGTGAATGAAGTGAAGATTATAAAGTTAAGTTTTTGTGCTTCGCTATGGTAACCTGATGAAACACTTGCCTGAATAATGGTCAAGCAGGGTCTGAGAGAGAGTCCTTTTGAATACTTCCATTATGTCTGCCAGCACGTGTTAACTACGTACACTATTACATGAGACCTAAGCTTGAAATTCTCTTTCTGTGGTCCTGTAATCAAATATATTCTACCCCACTTCTATGCAAGATGATTTGAAACACCAGGAATATTTAAATATCAGAATACTCACTCTTCCGTATTTTCATTTCCAAGCCATTCATTTAACTTCTTTTGCCGAACACCTTTCTGAGTCAGCCACCTGGACAATAATTGCAAATAAAATTAAGTTATTAGTTACAGAAATTGGATGCCATTAAAAAAAATCAAAGAAAGAATTTGTTAATTCATAATGATACTTACATCAAGTACTGATCTCTTGTCTTCCTCAGCTGTATAAGGTCTGGCTTAATGCTGTTCATTCGCTTGTCTATCTCTCTATATTCAGCTGCTTGCTTCTTTAAGTCCTCTTCTAATCTACGTCTGCTGTCCACAATTTCACTTATTCGAGACTTCAGTTTTTCATAGTTGTGCATAATTCTGAATAGAATAATGTGATAGGTTACATTCTCATTATGTTTTATTTTGATCTTTATATCTGCTGTTTTCTCAAGACATTTAGAAGATCATTTCTTTAAATGTAGCTTCATGCTTTGCAATTCCACATCTACCCCATTTTAAGTCTTTGTTTACAACTGAACTACATTAACTTTGCCATCTTGCTTTAGTTTTAGGCAGAACTATACTTGACATTACTTCTTTCTATAAAATCATAAAATTTGAAATGCAAATACAAATACTGACCTTTGTATTTCTTTTTCATTTCCTTCTCGTTTAAATTTTTCAATGTATTCCTTACTGTATCTCTCTTGTGTCTGGCACTGCTCTTCAAATATTTTTATTGTTTCATTAAATGCTTCAATAGCTGTTCTTTTCATTTGAATTTCCTGAAAATAAAATAGTTATTCAAATTACAGTTGTTATCAAACAGAGGGATAATTTATTGGCTTGTATCATGGAAACACTTGAGCATGTTTTAACAATGACTTCAATATTCAATTACCAGAATGTATTCTGTCTGCAATACAAAATAAAGAAATCAGACCTGTGCAAAAGGCTATCATGGCGATCCATTTTTCCCTTTGTATCAAGCTAAAGTCCTTAGAAGTACAGCTGACTTGCTGAAATAAAAATTTACAAGTGGAATGGACAGGTCTCCAGAAGTCACCTAGTCCATCCTTCTGCCTCTAGATTGCTAGTCAATAGCTGAGTCTTTGGAGTGATGAAATGAAAGCTGCCTACACACCTCCACCCTTCCTCTGTTACTTTCAGTCTTATTTTAAGCTAACTTTAAGGAGCAGTCTGGATTACAGTGGTGTAAAACAGCACTAATTCACTGATGCTTCAAGACTTGGTTAATAGTTAGAATGAAAGGAGGACAGAGGCAGCTTTTCATTTCAGCAGTGTATCTACATGCCATCCCTCCAGTCTGCATAGGTGAAAGCAGATCTTTTCAAAACTGGTGATAAAACAGCATACATGTCTTGAAAACCTTAACTTGGGCAGAAGAGAACAATATGCAGAAGTGTTAGTAAATCAAAGTAGCTTCGTGATTGCTTTGGATGCATATGTCAGTCTTCAACATAGTGTTAGGTTGCAGGTGGTGTTCAAATAAGAGTAAGCAATTCCACTACACAAGCACATCAGGTATGTTGTTTTCGTGTTTTTGGGCAACAGTAAAGGGGGTGGAAGAGAGAAGGAGAAAAGAAGATGGCAGTATGAATTTACAGCAACATTCTTCTCAATTCACATTAGTCTCCACTTCTCTTCTGGTTTCAAATCCATCTTACCTGAGATGTTCTTGTGTAGTCTTCATAGAGTCTGTCATATTCTCGGCTTTTTTCTTGGAACTGGGTATTATACTCGTGTAATTTCTTACCCACTGCTTCAATGCTATCTTCTTTTACAACTTGATCCTGGGAACAGAAGAAAAAATATTTAATAAATCAACAATACAATGCAGAACTGCTTAAAAATGTCCGAATATTTACATGGTAAATGCGACACCTCTTATATCAATATAAAGGTAAGATACACTATATGCACAATATGCAAAGACAAATAAAATTAATGACAAAAAGCAATTCTGCATTACAAGTGAAGAGTTTATATGAGAAACGATGCATTTCATCTGCAATGAGTGGGCTATTTATTAACATGAGTTTAATTCTTAATAATGTATCTGCAGTATTTAAAGTTTTAATTATTTATAAGCAGTTTCTAGAGTTACCTTTGAACAAAAATACCCCCTTTCACACTCATTTTATTTTTTCAAATATTAATGGAGCTGAGATTCTTTGTAACAAATAAATCCCCAGTCTGCAATAATTTCTCTGTATTTAAGTGGAACACAAAGTAAATAGACCAAATTACCTGCTGGTACTTTGACACTGGATACAGTAATTTTACATCCAGTTTGGGATTGTACTGAGCTAGAGATTCATTCCGGTAGTGGTTTATTAGCTCAACCACAGAGTTGAAAGTCAGCGGGTCAGAAAAGCCGTATTTCCCATCTCGGTGAAATATTTTGATTAATTTGTTATTTCCTCCTTTCCTGCAAATAAAGTTTGTTAAAAAGTCAGGCATACTTGGAGTACTACTTCCTAAAGAACATCATATTTTCAATGCAGTACTGCATTTTGCTGTCAGGTAATGCAGACCTAGCATAACTGCCTTACCTTAGAGTAAGTGTGTAATCCCCGTGCATTTTGGTTGAAGCATCTCGTACCAAAAAGGTACCATCAGCAGTGTCTCGAAGTTTCTCATTCACTTCTTCTCTAAAATGAAAGCAAAAGTAAATAATCATTTCAGTTACTTCTCACTCCTTTATCATCTCTCTAAGCTCTGAATTCTTGTTTTAAAAAAACTTTTTAATAAGCCTTCTTGATCTTCATATAAAAACAGACAGTTATTTAACAGCTTATTTATTATTGCCAGAGAACGACTGGGATACACAAACAGTACATTCTATGTCCTCTCACTGCTGAAACAAAATGATATTCTTGCAGAGGTCTTTCGCTTGTTCATACAAGTCTGCACAATCGGAGCAGCCAGTGCTGGTCTAATGTACCTATATATAGTACAGTTAAAAATGTTGCTAATACATAGCACTTGTTAGTCTGGCTTGTTAACTATTGTGCCTTCAGCTGAGGTTCTGGATGAAAGACAAGAAAAAAATACTTATTTCTCAGTGTTGTCCTTTCACACCAGCATTTCATATAGCTATCTTAAAATAACAGAACAATCACCAAATCATTTCATGTATTACATTCTAATGGACTGCTAGTAACTTTTTAGTCATGTTTGGAATAAAACCAACTGTGATATGATTGTGTTGGAAAATATCCTAAAAATAGCTCTTATTACTGTAATGTTTCTGTACAAAAGTAGAGTACATACTCAAAGAATAACACAGCAAGAATATAAAGTCAAACATGAGAACTACATGTCTTGAGCTGATTTACCTTGATATATCTCCCCAGTACCATTCAGCATCTTGTAATGACATGTTGTTATTCATGCCGTTGTTAGTTACAGTATTAGGTTTCGGTGGCTTAGGAGGCAGCGCTACAAATAAAAGGGGAAAAGTTCATTATAACTCACTGAAAACACAACCACATATCCCTTGAAATCACAGATTATTACATGAATGAGAACAGAAATAGTTATGAAATGCAGTTTTCAACCTCCAGCAGTATTTAAAAGTAACCAAAGGAATGAAGATATTTTTCTGAAAACAATACAATTCAACAAGATAGATGTCCTGTTTCAAAAAAAAAAAGAAGTATGTTAGTCTTGCAATAATGTATTTGAAGCAAAATATAATACCTTATATCTTCCCATTCTGATAAAAGCATTTAAAAAAAAAGGATTCTGAAGTTTGCTTTTGGCTTCTTCCACTACCTTTGGTAACTATAAATAACAAAACATGCAGGAATTATTTTTTTTTCTCCTATGTCCTTTTCTTCCTACACTATAAAATAATACTGCTGTTTTCTCACCTATTTGCTGAGTAATAAAAGATGCAAACCTACAGCAGCACTGTATGTTTTAATACAATGAACTGGATTTCCATGATCCTCTACATTCTGAGCCATGATTTGCCCCAAAACACTTTAAGAAACCCATCTGTGACCCAAATATCCCTTGTGTTAATCTTAGTATTCTTCAGAATAAACTGTCTTCCAAATGCCAGAGTTGATTAAAAAATCACATCCCCTTTTCTCAATGTCAAAGATGCATACGTATACCAGTGGGTGCCAGAGAAAGACACTGCAGCACTCCTGACTTACTAGCAAGGGGGACTATATTGGGGTCAGGAATAAAAAATCATCCCAGCTCTTTCAGTTTCTTAGCAAGTACAACACTCCTAATGAACATCCTAGTACGTATATTATGGCTGGCTACAGAAGATGATGCAATGAAAATAGAGAGCACAGTATTTTTATATGATATGAAAAGATGATGTGGTATTAAGTATTCAATTAATACCGTTAGATTTTAAAAGCTGTTCTTCTTAAAACAATCCAAACCAACAGTTTGTCATCACTGCTTCAGAAAATAGAAGTGTTATTACAGCATCTCTTTTTAGACACAGTGTGGAACAAATATAGCAAAAAATAATCACAAGAAAATGAAATTTTTAACAACAGACAGAAAAAAAATCAAAACAGAAACAGGTCAATTCAGAAAAATTCAATTAAGTAAGCAGGCAAGTATTTCTACAGGTTATGATTCAACTTACTATAACCATGCAATAAAACACAATTTAATTCTTATTAAGGAAAAAAAGGAAAAAGTATTTGTATCAATGACATTTTAAATATATCCTATATATCCACTAATAATTTTTCAGCAGCTATCATAAAGACCAAAAAGAATTAAGGCTTTCATAATAAGACTGCAGTTTTACCTGGTGGATCCATTTCTATGTAAAACATCAAGTCTGTGCCACAGTTTATATCTGTCTTAGGATATTCTATATCCAGATCTTCCATATTCCAAACAGTATTGTACATTTGTATGAGTTTCACTGAGTAAGCTCTGATACAAGGAAAGAGTCAGGCTCTCTTTGTAATGGTGTCTTGGAATTCATTTTAAAACCTATAAGGGGCTGCACTGTAACCTATTACATCATAATCCTCAGCCAATCATGTCAAAATAATGTCACCAGACCACTCCTGTTTCATCATTTTGTTCTACATTAATCTTAAAACAATTTCAGTTTCAGAAAGAACTTGCATTTAGCAGAACTTCAATATAAACCTGGTATTACAAGCAAAAAGACCGAGAGGGCTCTCCTTGCACACCCTTGTTCCCATTTCATTTTCCTGACGTTGCAGCATGGTACAGTCCAAGGCTGGCAGGACGACAAAAGGCTGATATGCTGCAGCACGTAGCTCTCATACACACGCGCACACAACACATGCACACTCACACACGGAGCAGCTCCCTTTATGGATAGGTAGGTCACTTCTCAGACTCATTTTCCTACTTGGATGCCTGAAGTTTATCACTGAAAAAAGCTCTGGAGGGTTTCTGTACATGTTAATGATGTGGAAGGGAATAACTGCATGACTCTGCATGTGTGTTCCTGTGTGTCCTTATCCATTATGTGCCCCTTACACACACACACATACTTAGGCATGTATTTATCCACATAATGAAATATGGATTAGGTTTTTAAACTGTGCAGATCTCTGTACTTTAACAGGCACACAGATCCGATGCTCCTAGAATTACTATATAAAGTGGATACTCTGCAATAGATGGCTCCCCCTGGTATCACTTTATAATAAAATACAATTCCAACTGATCTGGACTAACTCATTTTGAAACCTAAACATCAAATACTGTAACCTTACATTCATCGGATTCTCCTACACTATGGAAGAAAGTAAAGAACTGAGTTAAGATCTTGAAAGATAATTTTGCTGAATATAAAATGCCAGTCTGTCAGGATATGGTAAGATTTAGTTTACCTTTTCACACTGTATCTCCACCCCGTTCTCGCTGAGATATTTATCAAGTTGACTGTTTCTAAAAGCAAGAGTCCTCGTCAGTGTCTTCTTCCCAACTTGCTTTTATGCCACCCATGTACTCCAAGTGCTCAGAAATATTCTTTTTAACCCCCCATCACTGACTGCTGCTGTCAAATCTCTTTGGAAAACACGCACAGAACAGACTATTGATTACAGAGCAGAGCGCAACGGAAAGCAATCCGAATGCTTCTTACTCGCTATCCTCTATGGCAGCAGAAAACCAGACACCAAAAATAACCACAACACAGAGTAACTGTAGCAACTAACAGCAACTCATCACAAGGAATCTTGCTGCAGCTGAAACGTGCTTGATCTTACAAACACTTTTTAAAAAACTAACACAATTTCTACGGTTCCCAAGCATTTCACACATACATCCCCTCCCTTGGCTCCCTTCTCCAGACCACCTCCTTTACACAAGCATTAACACATCAGAACATGTCTGGAGTACCAACAGTCACAAAAACACACACACTACTTTGTTTCATATGTTAATAAGCTTAAAATCATTGTGAAGCACTCCCCTCCCTGTTTAGGTAGACATGTTCCAAAGATTCCTTCCATTTTCTAAGTGAAACAGGACACTTCAACTCATCTCAGACACAAGTCCTGACACCGTGCTCCAAGGTTTGCCCACCTGCTACCTAAACATTGAGTTGCCAAGGTAATTAGGATACAAAGATCTCCTGCAAAGGCCATGTTGCTGCACTTAGGGCAAATGTTGGATCAGCAACATTTTTTGTTCTGTTGAATGAAGTCTTTCAGGAGAAATTAGTTCTCCTGGGATCAGTGCTGGGTGCATTCAGACTGCCTTGCTGCACAAGCAGGCTGCTGTTCAGCCCAGGGCAGGATTGCTCGCGGGCAGGGAAAGACAGGAGGTAGACAGGCGTTTCTCCTGTGCAACCTGCAGGTATCTGACCTTCACTCCCATATTTTAAGACCATGAATCCCTATGGGTAATCAGCTATATTAAAAACTTGCACAAGGTGATGAAGAAAACACAAAGAAATTCAGAATCACTTACTTTGTAAATTATGCATCGCAAATGCTTGCCCTTGTAACACAGATTGAAAATATAATCCAGTAACCTGAAAAATCGGCTTCTTCTTATAAAAATCTTTCTTAAAAAAAAAAAAAAAGGCAAAACAAACAAACAAAAAAAACTTCTTTGAGCAAACTTCTCTGAAGCAGAAGATAATTATGAAAAAGAAGACTGCTTTCCAACCAGTGTTCCACTAAAATCTCTGAAAACGCTGCAATATACAGTGAGAAAATCCCAGCCTTCTGCCTCTTCTTAACTGCTTACTGCTCTGTGCTGTGCAAAAGGTATCCACTTACTCTGGTTCATCATTAAAAAGTGAACCTGACTTTATTACTGTTAAAAAAAAAAAAAAGAAAAAAAAAGAAACCACCACCCTTAGTAGCTCGCATGTCTCAGAGATAAAGATCTCAGTTTCATGATTAACTTGGGCAGGTTCAAATATTTGCTGAGCCAGGGATTTCTGGTGGGGGAGGGGAGCCAAATTCAAAGTAAAAGTTGTCATCAGCCAGCAAGTGGTCAATGCAGGGCTAACTTTCTCATTTTAGCTAGGTAAGCGAGATCATTGTATAGGCTCTGTAATGTGCTGCTGAATGCAGTATTGAAGAAACGCACAGAGAACCATTAACTACAGGAAGTGGCTCACTTTCTGCAGAAAAATAAAACAGAATCAAAATCTTCCTTTAACAGAGCTGCATCTCTCAGATCAGCCCTATGCAAGCAAAATAGCCTGCTCGCAACCACTGTATCACCTCCTAATCTGGATTGCAAATACAGGTGTTGGATGAAAACCCCTAGAATGAAACTGCAAGGCATTTTACCCATTTCCTGTAATGTGGAAATAGTAGAGAAAACGCCTCTCCATATCTATGTTGCTTGCCAATATGTCAGGGTTACTCACTTCATGCAGGCAGATGGGAAAAGAGACTGTCCAGAGAGGGAGCAGTCCAGGTGAAATCTATCTTCCTTGCCTCCCTCTTTGGTGGAGATCTGACTTCTTAAGGAACAGAACAGCAACTGAAGAGCCTGCTCTCTTTTGCCCAACAAAGTTAACTTCTTTGCCAGCTCTACCTTTACAAGGAAGTAAATCCAAAGTGAGAGGATAAGCAGCAGACCACAAGATTTAATTCAGAGAAAAGGAGGAAGGGGATGAGTATTTTCCTCCTACTTTTTGGAGACAATTGAGAACTTCTGGTAGCAGGATTCCTTGAGATTTGCTTCCCCTGCTTCTGGCAGTCAAATAGCATTGAAATTGTCATCCCACAAACATATTCCCTATCCAAATTCCTCTATGCTACAAAATACTGTAGTACCAAAAGTTGCTTATACTTCATCATACCATTAAATCCCAAATATCTTCTATATATTATATATATATAGAAAGATATATTAAAGTGTACCTATATTTAAAGGCTTTATAACTGATGCACCTACTTCACCTGCAAAAATCACTCACTTCCCAAATTTTAGCCTTTGCCTACTTGAACAATTATCAGTTACACATATAATTTAAAGCAGTACCACCATAAAAGGACAGCATACTGCAAATGGAGACAGTAACCTGTGTTTCTCTTAACATATGGCACTGTACAGCAGCAAAAGAGGAATAACATAGCTCCTGATGGTAACAGATATGCCTCCTATTTACTGCTAAAAAATACAAAAGGATAACATTTTTTGTTTTATAGGGCCAAAATACAGATGCATATTTTCAAAGAAGACAACCCCAAGTTGTTTCACTTAATTGCTTATCATTTTAAAAAGGACTGATCAAATCCAACAGGTTTGCATACACTTACATACAGATAAAAATTAACACACATTAATCTGTAATCGATTATTACAATGCCCCAAGTTCCACTTTTACCAAATACGTTCAACTCTGTATTGAGAAATATAAAGCAAGTCCTACTGCCAAAATCGAATGCAAGAATTAAGCACTCCTAGGGCTGACATTATCAATGTATTTTGCTCTTAGATACACCAGGTACGAAGCCTGACTTCCATTAGCTTAGGACGGGAGCCCTCTGCCGGATGAGAAGCCAATGCACAACACCTGGTATGAAGTGCTCTCAGGGGATGTACTGCCCCTGCTCACACACCAACCCACGTTCTGCGTAACCAACAGCCCAGCAAAACCTGTAACACGATGAAGGAAAGTCTGCACAAAGTACAGCATTCATACATTCTCTACTGTGCCCTCAGACATTACAGACAGGAATATGAGCTAAGCCTAACCAGCAAAGCTCAGGACAGCTTTGAGACAGATTTCCAGAAAACGAGGAAGAGCCTGTATAGCCTCCCCTGCACTGATTACCATCTGCTAATCTTGCTGATCTTCTGTACAGCTAAAAGTGAAGTGCCTGCACCTGGGTGATACTGCCAGGATTCTCACTGAATCCCCAACAGTTACGTGTAAGGCACTTTCATTATCTCACTTCCCCTTAGCTACGACCTCCTAAGAAGTAAAAGCCACTTCTCCATGCTTATTTTACAACAGTAAAAGTGGACAGGCAATCTCGAGGTAAGTACCACACGGCAGCTACTTCCAGCCCCTGAATCTTTCCTGCCCACAAACCACTGGCTCCCCATGTTCCTCTTACTGTCCCACCACCTCTTCCTACCTGTTCACTTCCTTGCCCGAGGATACACCTTCCTCCAGCAATTGCAAAGCCACTCTACACTCTTCCACTCCAGAAAGACCCCGACTGCCTCTCGTTCTTCCCCCAAAACCATTCCTAACCTTCCATTCCCCTTGGTCAACCAGACGTTTGCTTGCCATGTCAGCAACACTTCTGTGTCTTCATACTCTGTACAAACATAGGCACAAGGGATATTTTAGCTTTGGCATTTTATGACAGAGGGCAAAATGTTACTGTAGTAATAATAATAGAAAGAATAAAATACAAAGTTTGCTGCAGTTACAGGGGGAAAAAGAAATCCAGGCTATAGTTATTGTTAGACAAAATAAATAAATAAATCTAATAATGGCCTAATAGCAACACTGGTTTTTGTGTTATGTTGTGCAGGCATCACTTTTGGTATCAGATGCCCAATATATGACACTTCTCTGAGCAGCATACTTTCTACTATGTTGAAGCAAGAATCACAATTGGTGGGTGAAGTGGTAAGAAAAAGACCCGCAGTTCTGTGAAGGTCTTCTCCCTACTCTGATCAGTTATCTCCAGGCCAACATTTTCTGTATCTATTCACTGCTTAAGATATCACTAGAATTCCATGCACAATTTGTTTTAGATGGAATATCTTCATCCAGACTTCAGAATAACAGAAAGAAAAAAGAAAGGAGAACGCTAACCCTTCACACAACCCTGTGTGAAGAAAACAAAAAGGCAGCGCGGGCTTACTTGTAATAGCTTAATTGTCATTACGCTATTTTCAACAAGTAAGATTCTTTCTGTTTGAAACTTCTGAAATTTTCAAATTCTATTACAGATGGTTATTCTCAGAACACTTAACGTGACAAATAAATTCTCTTTGCTAAACGCCTTCCTTTACTACAATGCCTCTAAACATTTTTATGGAAATTCAAGCCACTGCTATCAATTACCTTGAAGTTCATAATGTAGAAAAATGCATCTTACTGAGTTCTATGAGAACTACAGGAACACAGTACTATGGACAATCGGGTCACCGAATGAATTTGGTGCTGAACACAGGCTCCTAACCCTGGAGACTCTTTAGCATTCAGTAGAGATTCAACTTTTAGAACTTATTCATATGCTTGACGTGCCTAACAGCAGAGTAGCTAACCACAGACTGCAAAGCTCGAAAATTTGTACCTAAGCTTTTTTTCGGCATATTAATAGATGTGCAAATATTCTACTAAAAATATTCCATTGTTCAGGATGGACTGTCACACACAAAGAGAATGAGATCTATTTTTGCTATACAAGAAATCCCTGAAGGATCCTCAAAATAAACAACTGTATTACGAAATATTAATTAACTCATAAGCAATATTAAAAACAAATATTTGTTTTTAATAACTAATGCTTAATTATTAGTGTAGTGTCAAACTCTAAATCTGATGAATAAAGCCGTATTTCTTCAAATGCTGTAATGTCACTCTCAGAATGACTGTTTTCTTATTAGTAGCTCTAACACTAACACCTTTCACTTTTGTATGTTCCTCATATGAAGCAACTCAGGACTGTATGCAACTAAATGATCTCTTAAGTGCAACTTCAGTAACCCCCAATTGGCAACTTAAGAAACTCTCAATACCCACTCTATCCCACATATCAGTGTCTCAAGCCACATAAATCTACATATCCTGAAGTATCTGCAAACACATAATTTCAAAAAATGCTATTACCAAAGTCTGTCAAGCACAAAGGACTCAATAATGCATTTTCCTTTTTAATGCTTTAAATGTGTGGCAAATAAAAACTCATTCTTTAATAATAAGTGGTTATTTGCAGGTTCTTAATAAGGAAATACAAGTAGTCATTAAAAGTTTGCACTCTCCTGGTTTTAATGAAACATTAGGAACAGAAATGCAGAGTGATTTTGGAAATGCCTGCTAAACTATACCGAGGAAAGTGAAAAAAAAACAAGAAACTATAAATTAGCTGAAAATACATGTATGCTAGCTGTTAGGGAAATGCTCCAAATTAACAGAGCTGGGAGGGCTGGAAAAACTTTCTAATCAAAGCAGTAGGAACAAAACGCTTCGCTTTAGACATTTTAAATTAATCATCTGTTGATGGAGGGGATTACAGAATGTATCTATATGTAATACTAGCAATAAGGCAGGTTTTTGCTGCTGTTTTTCTGCTGCTGTGCTCCAGCTCTTTAAAACTTGAAGCAGCCCTAAAAATCCCACTGTCATGAACTTTAACTTGTGCTGTGAATAGAGGTGGGAGAGCTATACCATTCCCAATGTTCTATTCCCTGTGACCCTAATCTTTTGCTCAGATACTCTTTGTTAATAAGCTGTAAAAAAAATTACTTTAAGTTAACACATAAAGTAACCCTGTGTTAACATTTTCCTTTATATACAGTAAGCGTTTCTGCCTTTCTTCTACCAAGTTATTTCATTTTAAAAGAGGAATTTCTGCATAAATGAGAAATATTTTTTTACTGTTTTATTGACTAAATTACAGCACCAAAATGATTATAATCTAACTTTCTTGTATGAGTTTTTAATATTTTCTGCAGTTAAATGATAAAAGAATCTTTTGAGTTTCTGGATTAAAAAAAAATAACAAATAAAAAGGAAAGCCTTGACTTCTTCAGATGATCTGTGAGCTATTGCAGTTCTAAGAAAATTCTAGGAGCTGAGTGACAATTAAACAAAATCTCCAGAATGTACTCCTCCCACCTCCACTACTGCACGATACGCATTTTATTGGGTTATAGGCCTCAAAAATTCAAAATTAATGTTTTCTCCTTAATGAAAAAGGAATGAAAATCCTAAGGCTTCAGAAACTATGCATACTAAGCTGATTTAATGGGAAAGATAATTGCTTATAAAACAGATGCTGCGTATCACTACGAAAAAATATAAACAATTTAGTTTTGTAATTATGCGTTTTACATTGTTTGAATAGAAAGAAAAGCAACAAGCATTTATGGTCCTTAAGTTGAATTTTACCATTTAGAAAAATAACACAACATAACTTTTAAAATTAGAAATAACTTTTACCTGGTACAGGCTGTCTCTCATTCCATTCACTTGTAATTAAAACCTCTAGAATCTTTATGTGGTGTTCAGTATTATCAGAGCTGTAGAAGATGGATTAGACAGTAAGAAACAGGAAAAAGACAAGCGTTTTCCTTATTATTTAAAAGAACTGGAAAAATTTACAAGAATAATCCCTCCACTGGAAGTCAGGTCACAGAATTAATTCAATTCAATTACTTTTGTCTACAGTTAACCCAAGTTTCAGGTAGAGAATATAATGAAGATGTCCTACGTACCTTGCTATCTGGAATTTGAAAAGGAGAGGGCTGAAAATTTCAGCTAGAGATCTTGCATTCAAGAGATTTTTGCTGGAGGCTTGACAAATTCTGAGGAAATGTTTGAGCAAATATTGGAGTGTGAGCCAGTATTGGTGAGGTATATTTGGAGATCTAATGAGTTTCTTCAGCAACTGAGCACACTCTTCTGAGCTCTGCACATCTGCAAGTAAACAGATAAAAGGATCTTGATATCAGCATGGGATTCAGCAAGTAAAATGTAAATATATGTGACTCCTTTGGAAGCATGAGTTTTGCAGAAGAATAGTAAAAATTCAGTCCCTCATTAGCGCTGTAAGATTTGTTTCTTTTTCGGAAAAGAAGTGAAATGCTCGGGGAAAAATATAGAACAAGTATTCAAAAGTCAAATGGAAACAGATATGCATTTTGGTAAAAACCACAATGTGTTCAGAGTGTACTGGTAGAAGTCTGTCTTGTGTTTAGCGTCACACATGATTGGGTAATTCTGAGATGCACTAGATAAGCCTCACAGGTGCTGTTCTAACTCTGAAGGTTACCACTAACAATATCCTGTCCCGAGACACACAACAGAATACTTGGCTGATGAGCTGAAAGCCTGTATGCTGTGTGTTTGAAATGAGCACTGTAGATGATGAATCTTACATGCATGTATTTGTCACTTCATAATCTGTAACTCTCAACATACTGCAGAACACCATGACCTCTAATACATTTACTTTGTCAGCACTGATAAAAAGTTAAAAATTAGCTTTCTGCACACAGATAAGTCCTTGATTTTTCCCCCCAGTTTTTCTATAGTCTTCTACCTACTAAAATGCAGAGAATTATGTTATCCCTTATACTTTCTATTATGTTTACCTAAACATTTAAGTAAATAATGCACACCTAGATTTGAACTGAAACAGCTGCCATCAAAAACAGTAAAAGAATTTTTTTTTTCTGAGATACTGCCAGGTTGTGCAGGATCTTCCATATTCTCTGGGTCACGAACTGGATCACTGAGTACTCAAAATCCTAACAAAAGCTTTTTGACATTTGAAATAATCTAGTATTCATACCTTGAGCTGCAGAAATAATGTCACTGTAAACAGTTGCTGGAATGATGGGATTTGGCAGATCTAGGAGATACCTCTTGAGAGCATCTGATAACGTGTGCACATCAAAAGTTTCTAAATCCAATGAGGGGGCATCTATAAGGAAAGAACAACATACTTTTAAGACATTAGCAATTAGAAGAAAAATGCAGACTTATGATATTACCCTTTCAAAACAAGACAGAACTGCCAGCTAATATCTGGTTTATGATGAACAATTCAAAAGAAACAAACGGTCTAAAACATCAGCACACATTATTAATACTTGAATATATAGCATTCAACACTGTGCCCAGGACTTTCACTTCTGATGAAACAAATAACTTCCACAGCTGTGTGGCCTTCAGTTATACATAGTACTAGACTGAACTCATAATAATGATAGTAATTTGTTTTATGTTGGCAATGTTATGGAATATCAGAATATTTTTAACAGGTCTCTGTTTTACCTTTAAATATTTTGTGTAAGTATTAATCAAGGCTTCACTCAAATGAAGGTTCTCTGCTGACAGCTAGTGCTATTATGACTGGAAGCTCAATTAACAAGTTGGGGCCTCGTGTGTCTGTAAATATTTATGTGAGTAAGTGGAAACAAATACACATGTGCAGAACTGGGTGCTCAGTGTTTTATCTAGCAGTTGGGATTTATCTTGTAAAACCTGGTATCCTTCCAGAGTTGTTATGACTCAAACTAAGGTCTGAGAGTACCACTACTTCTTAGTGTTGGAGCAAGGAACATCAGCAACGAAAATAAAAGCAAGAATACATAGAAATAGCACAAGCAAGTTTGATTTTCCTCTTAAAACAAGAAATTCTGGTGCAGTTAAGCCCCACAAGTTTACAGAAAGATTCACATTTGGGATAAGAATCTAGAGATACCTATGCTGAACAACCTTCTAGGGTAGTCAAGTCCCCTGTAAAAAAAACTCTAGAATGTACTTAGCCAGCTTGAACCGAATTCTACTGGGAGGTAGGGGACTCAGCTATATGGTATGCCTATACATTCTGTGAAAGAAGTCAAGAGAGTTTAGCGAGACACCCAGTGCTCTTCCTCCTCCTTCCTGTTTTCCCCTAAGGAAAGGTGGCAGCAGAGTTTAATACCTGTTAGACACTGAAGAATACTTCTGAGAAAATAATGAAAAAACCTGCAGTGTGGCTATGAATTCTACGAAAACAATTAAGCATCAGGAAATCTGACCAACTACAAATTCATAACAATTTTAACAGTTCTGTTGCTCCCAGGATGTTTATCTCATGAATTAAGTCCTGATTCTCTCAGTGTTGACCCATTCCTTCACATGAATGCATGAGTAAGAGTTAACTTGAGCTGCTCTGCAGCTTTTTGAGCGTGAAGTCATAAACAGACATTAACTCTTCAGTCTACTGAGCTGGCCAGACGCAAGATAGCTTCGATTTTGGAGCTAGATAGTACTGTATTGAATCTAAGAGACAGTTATCCAAATAAATATGCAGAGCACTTTAACCATAAGCAGAACAGCACACATGCTCTTCACAGCTTGGAGAACAAAGCTGACTTGCACACTGCTAGATCAAGAGAGTAGGAAGCAAAGACCCAATCTGCCTGTATCCCTGTGTCTAGACACCCACCACACTGGCTCTGTCCTGGAAGACCCTGATAAGATCTTAAAGTGAAAAGATAAAGAGACTTTGTTACTAACGAGTAAAGCCCTGATTTCCCTTCCTCAAACCTAATTACATTTTAAATAAGAATAAACGTAAACCACAAGTTCTTGATCTTAGGAGATAAGACAAATCTTTCATAAAAGTATACACCAGTTTGAAGACTTAACATGGGATTTGGATGAATTAAGAGCTACACTCATACTGGTGCTGTAAAAATCTGGATTTATATAGACTGAAATATAATTACAATGCTAAAAATAGGGCTTAGGCTGTTAGCACCACATGCATATATTCTCTCTCTGTCTTTATGCATGTACCTCTTCTCTCCTACCACAGTCAACAGAGGAGTAGATGCTCTTTTGATTTGAAGGAACAGTCAACTCATAGCATCATCTCTTGTTTATTTTGTAAACACTGCTAATTACTAAAACTGAAGAGAGGGGTATGAGTTGCTTGCTTAGTCCATTTGGCACCACGGCATGTAACCAGTTTCATTTTCTAGCTCTTGTATTTTTGCGTTTCTTCATGTAAAAAGATGCTCACACTGCACCAGTTTGCAAAAGCACAGTGGAGCACTGCTGCTACAACAGTGCCACCTCATCTCACATAGTGCAGCTAGGTGCTGCCACACCTCTACATTCTGGCAAAAAGCATAAAAACAGTAATACCAAAAGTGAAGGAAGTATATGTCAGAGAAGTAGAATGGGTATGTGGTATTAGCGGTGTAACTGCATTTTCACTGCCCAAAGCCTGAGAACCCAAACTTTCGCAGCAACATCATCTCAAATCTTTTTCTTTCCCTTCCATCACCTCTGCCCCAGACTGGGAATGTTCAGCTATTACTTCTACAGTCACAAATATGTATTCAGAGAACTGTAAGTAAACAATTGGCCATTTGTTTACAAAATATTATCCAGTAGCACTATAGAAATGATTTATCTTTCCCTTGCTTCAGTAAGAAAAAACCCAAACACAAAACCTGTTGTTTTTTTTTTCTGTGCAGTTGAACTTTTAATCCTTGAACAAGCAGGTGGCCAACAAATGATTAAAAGTATTATTGATGGAAAAGGAACCAATGCAGTGCATAAAAAGACATCCTGCAAGAGTAAAAAAAAAATAAAAAATAAAAAATGTTAAGCATCAAATTTACAAATCTTTTTTACTGATATTTGTCTTGCAGTATTATTCGGAATCAAGTTATACATAATCTATGTGGTGGAACAAAAAAACCAGGAATGGAGTGACCCCAAAATCCATCTAGTTCTTTAGGGAAGAGAGCTGTACTTACCACATTCAAGAATTTGTCTTAACTCTGCTGAGCTGCTTGAGCTTTGTGTCACATACAGAGTTGAGCACTCCAGACCTTCAAAAGAAAATTGATGGGATGTATTAATATTCCAGTGACTGCTGCCACGTAACAACTTACTTTTGTATTCTTCAAATAAGTACTTACAGAATAAATTAGCTACATTCTCCCACCAATATCCTACTACTAAAAACAACTGCTTTTTAAGTTTGCAATGTACATGCTAACTGTTGGTTCTGCAAATAGAGCTGGCCGCAGATGATCCGAGATCCCAGAAGCCCCCCATAAGCTGTGCAATGCTCCATGTGACGGCCACAGAAAGTTAAGATTTGGCAACACACACAGCAAAGAAAGTAACTTGCAGGAGCAACACTGAAGCCAGCTCTTCCTTTACCAGGCCTATTAAATGAGTAAGAAGTCTGAGTTATACTATGTCAGGAGTGGGGCAGGACAAAAGTACTGATGCATCCTTATTAGCGTTAAGCCTAAATAGATTTCTAAGTTACAAGCAAGTTCACCCTTTGGCACGCTATGCAGTTAACAGAGACATACAGCCTTTTGTAAGTAACAGACAAGTCTTGGGTTGCCACTGACTATTTGCAGAGCCCCAGACCTCACTGTGTAAATGGGATGTGTCACATCACTCCTGTAAGAGAGAATGTATGCATCATATAGCATGTCTCAGAATCCACCCCAAAAAAAGACATCAATACAATGCTTGCACGCGAAAGACTCTGTTTTCAATTTTGCTAATTCAGGGAAAATACAGAACTCAGAAGAAATGAGACAGTACCCAAGGATGCAGAACACCAGAAATCAAATATTATCATTGGTGTTTCTTGGAAGCAGTCACTGTTTATGCAAACTGTCGCTGAGCACTGGCCCTTCTCACTGATATTAGCAAACTCTTCCTCATTCAGTAAAAGATAACAGACTTCTGGTGTCACAGCACTATGTGAGAACCCATATCCCCAAGGACAGCAGTTTGTGTCTGTAAGAATATCATGTCTCCTTGTTTCCAAGGCCACTGAAGTAGCAAGGCTGCTTCTAATCACACCAGCACTACTGAAGGAGGTATCACAGAGAAGCCAGGAAAAGGGATAAAGGGCAAAAGAAGAAGATAGAGAAAGGTGAAAGACTCTAAGGGACAGAGAGACACAACATGAAAAAGCAGCCGAGCAAAAAAATCATAAAAATTATCAATGACTGTCTTTGCATACAGCAGTAATGAAGATTTGCTTCCTCAAGAATAAAAACAGATCTTCTCTTCACATTTAGTTCTTTTTTTTTTTTTTTTTTTT